>JAECUM010073135.1:0-31158 GCA_016617855.1 Megalonaias nervosa | reverse complement strand
GAACCCCTGACAAACGTGTTCAGCAAGAAAAACAAGTTTCTTTGGACTGAAAAATGGCAGGAGGCTTTTGATAGGTTAAAAGCTTTACTTGAAATTGCGCTGGTTCTTACAGCTCCAAACTTCAAGCAGCCATTTAAACTATCTGTTGATGGATGTGATGTTGGGGTTGGAGAAGTATTGATTCAAGAAGACAGAAATGGTGTTGATCATCCAGTGTGCTGTTTCTCTAAGAAATTAAATAAGCACCAAACTAATTACTCAACAATCGAGAAGGAATGTTTCACTTTAATAATGGCATTACAGCATTTTGAAATTTACATTTGTTCAGCATGTTCTCCGATTGTTGTGTTTAGTGATCACAACCCCCTTACTTTCATCGACAAGATGAGAAATAAAATCAAAGTTTATTTAGGTGGAGTTTGTTTTTACAAGAATATAATCTTGACATCAATCACATTAAGGGAGAAGATAATTTAATTGCAGATGCACTTTCCCATGTATAAAAATATTATTTCATGTACACTTTGTATAATTCATAAGAGTTTTTTCTTATGTACTTTTGTTTTACCTCATGTATAATTTACAGATGGTAAAAAGAATGCTTTATTAGATAAATATTAGATAATATTACATATTATACTTCTTTTATTTTGTGGACTTAATAATTTATATTCTCTATAAAACACACAAGTGATCTTCTTTATAAAAAATATGTGACCAAGACATTTAGTGGAAATTTATTCTGTAATTCTAAACGGGAACATTATAAATTGTGATTCAACGAGGAACTGTTGCCATCAGTACAACGACCTCATCTGACGTCATCGCCTTCCATATTAGAACTTCAACGAGATTCGAACCTGGATTCAATTAGAACTGTTTTGTGATAGGACTTATATTTTTGAATTCCAGGATTAATTTTTGGATTATATTCACAAACCGTAAGTCCTATTTCATACTTTTATCTTGTTTTCTAGGGAAATAAATTATTTTGTAAAAACTTACAAAGCGTGTTGGCTTCACTCTTTTCTTTGTTACTTTTGTACGAGCCTACACAAAAATAATAATATATATATATATATATATATATATATATATATATATATATATATATATATATATATGGTATATATATATATATATATATATATATATATATATATATATATAAAACATACGTTGAAAATAAATTCACTTTTAAATTGTTTGTATGAAGCAATTTGATATACAAATCCTATTATAAAATTGTGGTTCGCCAAGGTACGCATATGATAAAGGTGTAGACATTAAACCATTGGTTTTAAACTGTTTAGGTCAGTGATGAACTTCCACTCACCAATGAACCAAGAATATAACGAAGAAAAAATATTTCCCGTTTGAAATGAATTAAAAATGTTTCTATTTTTCCAAATGAGTCAGGCCACTTTTTCAAATGAAAAGCCATCTGTTTCTTAAGTTCTTAGAGACCTGACTCATAGAGTTGTGTCGTAGCTCATTGAACGGGAACCTTTCTCCACGTTAAAATAACGCCTAAATTACTGAAAAGTGTCACTGTAAATGCAAACATCAGTAAGAAATCAAGTGCTACTCGTAAAACAGCAACATAACATGTTTATACTATTTACCCAATTTTGTATCAAGTTTACATCAGATACTCGTGCAACAACATGAATTCGTTTCCATTGTAACATTTTCTAGACTGACAATCAGTACGCAAATTAGGCATGGGTTATTATAACTGATGCACGCTTATTGCTAAGCGATGTTGAATATGGTAAGGGCAGACAATGCATTCAGATTTATTCTCCAGGTACATATCTGCGTCTACTCGATGCAGGGACAAATACAGGGTCAAGTTTCACTCGGCCCTGCCAGGGCGAGTGAACCAGTGGTTTTCCTGACAGCTGGTTCACTTTGGCATTCAGTGTACCTCTTGTATAAACTCTTCAGTCTTCAAAATACTGGTGACCTGCATAATCGTAACATTGCCTGACCAGATAAAAAATCACTGAACTTTGTACAGTCGCTGTGTCTTAACTTCTTAGAAGTCTGACTCATGAAGATGTATGGTAGCTCATTGAAAGGGGATCTTTAAAACGACGCCTATAATTTTGCAAAGCGTCACTGTAAATTCCCTGAATGCCATAGAGTGCCTAATTATTTTTGTACGTTGTACATTTACGCGTGCAGTGATTTGTTCAGACGTAAGAAATACAAGCGTTGTCCTTTAATGTGATACAGGTCCATACCCCAGAAAATAAGTCATGCATGTATTTACATTGTCCCAGATTTTCTTTCAGACCGACACTATTTACACCAGTATTCCACCTCTACGATTATACACTAGATTCTTGTATGGAAGGTTAATGACCACAGTAATGCACTACTGGACCTTTGTAAGAAAACTTTCCTTAGAAATATAAACTGGTTGCTTGATTATTTTACTGTTGTTTGTGAATTCACTTGTGCAAATAACAGGAGCAACAGTTTGATTATGTTATATGGAGTCAATCAACATTTCCTTTTTTAAAAAACTTGTACCTTTGAGTTATTCGAGCCATCATTCTGATCACTAGGCTATTAGTTCTTTATTAGACTTAGATATGTTTGGATGTAATAATATTAAAACTGATCATTTTATATATAGAGTTTATCATAATATCTCCTTCAAATAAGTATGGAAGTCTGAAATTGCTCATGATTTTATACATATAATTAGTCATAATATTTCCTCAAAATTAGTGTGGGAGCTCGAAATTTCTTATGATTTTTTTGTGTATATAATTAGTAACAATATCTCCTAGAAATAGGTACGAAGCTCAAATTAGGTGTTGATACATGCAAGTGGTCACAAAGTCTTCTCAAAATAAGTGTGGGAGCCCTAACTGGCTGATGCTTTTATCATGAACTAAGCTCGTTCCCTGCGAAACAAAAGCCTCATCAAATAACGTGTTGTATGTTTTATTCAGATTGCGAATGATGATACAGAGAAAGGTTCAGTTATGTCATTTTCTGAAGAAGTTTTGTTTTGTAGATGACCTATGTGTATAAAGCATAAAGTTCCAAAACGTATATGACCTATGTGTATAAAGCGTAAAGTTCCAAAACGTACAATACAGATTGTGAATGATGATACAGAGAAAGGTTCAGTTATGTCATTTTCTGAAGAAGTTTTGTTTTGTAGATGACCTATGTGTATAAAGCATAAAGTTCCAAAACGTATATGACCTATGTGTATAAAGCGTAAAGTTCCAAAACGTACAATAGACAGTCATATTCTGTTGTTCCCAGATTCGCCTTGGTTTGAAGTGAAACTAAAATAAATCGATTTACTAGGTGCTGAAATATTTTGTGCTTGGGCCTATGACCTTATACGACAAGAATAAAGTTCTATTTTTATATATTTACAAACAAATGTGACAGTGTTATATATGATATGCATTAGAGAGGTACATACAGACTAAAAATAACTCTCATATAAACATATTAGCCAATACGGCACAGTTCATTCATCGACAAACCAAAAACTGTTACATGCATATTTAAATAATGCAAAAAATTTTTAGAGGATGCCAAAAGGATGCACTCCTAAACAAACAACTGAAGTAACTGATTTTGCAGCTTTTCTCCAAAGAATCAATATTCCCAAGAGTCCTTTCTTGGTGCTGCTGATCAATACTGAAATTATTTTACTCCATTTAATGTTTGCAAACATTTAAGTTACACCCTCAACAGCATATACAGAAATAATTTTCCATAATTCAGAGCCATCATTCAGATAACTAGAATATCAAATATCAAAAAACTTACCAACCAATTTGGGAGATATGTCACTAGATTTATACATGTACTTGTCCATATCAAGAAAGAGAAAAAAAATTCTATAGAAATCAGACAGCTATTGTTTATTGTGCTTCATAATCTCCATTGCCTGAGGTAAAACAATATTGTATTTTCAGAACTGCAGCTTTATTTTAACGTATGATACATATACAGGTAGAATATAGATAAGTCAAATTTTGACAGTGATGTGTAAAATCATCATCTGTCTAAAATTCTTAATTTGAAGAAATTGAATTTTATGACCAACCATGGACGATATGACGATAACTGCAACAGGCAATGTTAGCAGGCAAGATCTGCAATACCACAGAAAAAATCGATTTGCATTTAGCGAGAATGTCGTATTTGTTGATTTGTCAAACATGACGAATATGCCCCGAAAATAAAATTCATTTACATGTAGAGAGTTTAGACTTGATTAATATAGAGCATGTCTCTTCGACATGTTATTCAGCCACAATGCAGGAAGCAAAGATTTGTCTTCAATTGGTAACATCGTGTTCGTATTGATGCGATATTAACGAGACCAGTTCTTTTTCCCCAGGGAACACCACGAATGCTTCTAATCCAGTATAATTATTTTTTTAACTACCACATAAATCCTCATTATCAGATGTTATCAGTTCAATAATATACAGTAGAGCCTGAAGCAAAATATAACAACAGTCATAAAGGTAATTTTCTCATTTATTAACCTTTTGATGAATTAAAATACCAAAGCGGAGGTTTTGAATTTAAATCCCGATTCTGCCAGTCTTGGTAAGTGTCAGGAGTCTTTATGAAACCTAAATTACAACTTTAAGCGGGAATAAGGATGGCCGCTCTAGACAAGGTCTGAAACAAATAACTAAAGGTTTTTTCAAAATTTCAAATAATTTTAAATGAGTAATATATTGAGCCAGCATAAATAATTAGGAGCCTTTAAGTCGTACATTGATTGAAAAGCATATAATACAATTGAGTACTCCAAAGATTTTCACATTTTTCAGCTTGTCTTTTTAGTGTTTTTTCACTGCGTTCTGCCCTGTTCGTTGATGCATCAGTCAATTGATAACAACGTCTAGTTATGGTTGCATCTTTACATGTATTTTTCGTCTTGGCTCCAAAGCTTTGTATTTTTAATTCCTCTAACCATACTTTATCCCATAATTTCAACATTGTTAACAAAACCCCGTTTAACGGACTAGCACTCACCTCCTCTCACCAATATCCACACGTGCACATCAGGAGTTTCAAGTGGCTGTAAACTAGGATTTATAGTAACACCTAGGACAGACTAACTATATCTCACACCTACGCCAACCTGCACACATACCGAAAATAGGGTGAAATGGGTGTACGAATGACAGGAGTAGTAATGATTTGACACATACTATTATACTGATACAATCACACGCTAGAAGGACATAAAGTGTAGAGGGAATGAAGTTTCGCGTAGAAGAATCAAAATCCTCTATGAGCCAGGAGAACACCCATTTGCCATTATTAGAGACATCTAGATCACATGGAAACAGAGATAATACTTACTCATTGTCAATATTTGTTTTTTTTAATATAAGTTGACAACTCTGGGTAGTAAGACACGAGTTCTAATAATCGCCTATTATTGCATTTTAACATTTACAAATTTGCTTTGGTCTTGATTTCCCGAGACCTGCTGATACACGTCAATATGAATATTTGGTAGATAATACTGGTCAGTAAATATTCGTGCTGGTCAGTAACACTGTACACTGCTTCGTAAGTACAATAGATACGGTGAAACATAGGCAATCCAACAAAGATATACAAAAAAAAAAAAACAACAAACAACCCCCCCAACCCCCCCCCCCAACAACAAACAAACAAATATTGGCAATGATTAAGTAATAACTCTGTTTACGAGAGATCTGGATGGTCCTAATAAGAGCAAATGGGTGTTGTCCTGACTTATAAAAGGATATTGATTTCCAGAACAACTGTACCGCCTAGGTTGCATATCGCTCTGACTACTTTTCTTCCTCTCACGCCTTCTTTTGCTGTTTCTATTTCATCTTCTTTTGCTGGTGTCGCCAGTGGTGAAGCAACTTTGAAATGAATCATCTTTCTTTGAATAACCCTTCCAGTTCTTTCATCTGATCCATCAGGTTATATATATATATATATATATATATATATATATATATATATATATATATATATATATATATATATATATATATATATATATATATACTACAAGTTAACAAAGTTCTCGCTTAGTCTTTTCACTCATATTCTGGCTCAATCTTCTTCATAGGGTCGACGATGAATGGCAAGGCTGGCAAATGCACCATTTGATACGCTTTAAGCGCGGAAGAACACCTACATCATACCTCCTTGTAATCAAATAAAATATGGAAGATAGAAAATGAAAGAGCATGTCTAAAACGTTTTCTTCAAAAGATCACAAACCAGCCTAAACCATATGTCTAAATTAACAATTGGGTTCTTTTAATAAGCTCCGTTCAATGCAACATGAACAAACAAATGAATAAAACCTCCCTTTTATGTAAAACATATTAAATGTAACAAAAATGTAAAACATTAACGTATTTGCAATATTTACAACGTTGGGTAGTAAGATATGATTCTAATGATCACCCAACCACATTTCTATTGTTTCAGCATGTCTAGGGAAGTCATGACCAAAGCAAGTCTGTAAATGTTAAAGTTTTATATTGAGAATCAAAGACTTTTTCGATGAAGAAAATGCCTACAATAGTGTCCTTATACCATACAATCTGATCTTTGTAACTGTACATTATTGAATTGAGTGGATATATAATTTACTCTCATAATCCAATATTCCACACAGAGGAAGTTGGCGATGTATACTAGCAACCAAACGAATTCATGCTTGATTATCTGAAGTTCTTTAAATTGTTGATACAATAATTATTTTTAGCACAGAATAATCGATTAAAGGGAACATACGTGGGTCAGGCGGTAATGATGTTCCAGGTATTCGTTTCTCAAAAGTGACGCTAAGCAATGATTTCACACATGAAAATTTAATTAAAAACAAATCTGTAGGTCGAAGTACGAGACGTTTTCGCAATATGTTGCAAATGAGTTTCGATGAATTTCGACTCCGTAGAAGTCAGAGGAGGTGTCTAATGAACACCCGTTACATTTTGCCACTTTATACCATTAAAGATTTTATTTTCTGAGTTGACAGTCCTTCCTTGCTTCTTCCAGATAATCTTCAGACTGTTCCTGTAAATAGTGGTCTTATTTGTTGATAAGGATGATCAAGCACAATCATGCTCTCTATTCAGTAGTGTGATTGCTTTAGCCACGTGGCGAGGAAAACAATAGTCTAAGTGTTGTTCATGTTTTGGAAATCATGATATTAATACTGATTCTTCTTTCTGTTGTTCTTTTCCACATAAAAGCAGTATTTTTGACAGCTGTAAAGCTGAAGTGCTAAAATAAAAGGTGTTTTGATCAATATTTCCGTTGAGGGATGTATTACCGTTGACGCCAATGAATCAACATATATCCATTTGACAATGAAGATACTTGGGTTTATTTCTGGTCAGAGCTTGACTGATGTCGTATCTAACTTTTGAAACACTTCACCAAACCGTACATAGAGTCCCGGCTTCTTCAACGCTGCTTTTATACACGTTAGCATTTACCATTACCTGGAACACTTTGTTACTTTGTTTGTCTCAATCGTACATCCACGCGATTAATAAACTAGCTAGTAAAAACACGTCAAATTATCCTTCTTGATTTTCATATAGTGGTCGTTAATTCGTACATTGTGAGTATCGTCATCTTCTGTCAGCTCTGCGTAGTTGAATGCACCCAAGCTGTCAGGTTTCTAAGCTGTGAAATGATCTGCAGCTGCATATGCAGCAAGCCGGACAGGTACAGATATGTGCGCGTGACGTAAGAAAGGTACATGAAAATGGCCTCAAATGTCGGAGATTGAAAACAATTCTACTACAGAGCAAAATATATGCTGCAGAATAAGTGCTTTCAGACTCATATCATGGCCATCTTATTCAAGGACGCAATTCTGTGTAAAATTCAACAATTATTAGGTGGTTTCATAGCTTCAAAGACGATCGCGACTCCATGGAAGATGGCCCACGTTAAAGAAGATCGTTGCCTGCGACTGGGAAGGGGTCATTGGCTGCAGTGATTGGGCAATTGATCAAGATGTTTGATACACAGCGAAAGATATTGCTGTTTTTATGGTATTAATTCGACAGCTGATTTTAATGTATTGAAGAATCATTCGAAGCCTTGAAAGGATTTTGATGGTCTGACCTTGCTGAAAACTGATCAAACTAGACTAGGTTGAAATTGCCGAAGACATTAGGATGACATTTGCAGTGGTACATGGATTATCTTTCTTGAATCCAACACAAAAGAAAATAAATAAAGTTTGGATAGGATAAACCGAGCAAATAATTTTGCGTGAAACAATATCATTTGATTTTATGAAACACATTCACATAACTTTCACTAGGTAATGCCAAATAAATTTTGATGATGTGGTTCGATGGTTCTTGTCTTCGAAAGGTCACTTGACGTCACAGGAGAATGGTTTTCAGATTGCTCCAGAGGGTTGTTGTGACCGGACGAGTTGTGACTGACGAGCCTCCCGTTTTTACTACTATTTGTATATTTCAACAAGGGCTTAAAAAGAAAACAATATAACTGCAGAACATAATCAGCCACAGTTGTTCATTCCCTTCTTGCAAACTCAAGTTTCCAATGATTGTCTGGTTGACACAATACACAACACATATCTATCAGAAAAAATTTGATTTGTAGGAAAATATTTCCACCCACCCCACCCACTATGTTTGATGATTTTGCCTCTGTATCACTTCGAAAGATGAAGTGGACTGAAATGGCATATTCATAACCCCTACTTTTTAATTTTATGACTTGTTAAGATGCAATTAAATAATCAAAACTTGGGGAATACCTTTTCCAACTAAATTCAAAGTATTTAATAGATCGCTTTTCATGTCCATGGATCGATAATGCTTCGAGATCGTGCATTTCGTCATCTTTCTTGGTGGGTCGTTGTAACTCAGGCAATTAGAGATATCCCTTTAACACTTCTCTGTTCATGTTTTCCAACTTACGACAAGGCGGGTAAAGTAAAAGCATCCGACCTTTGACATGAAAAAGTTCTGTTGCCCATTTCGGTAGATACCCTTTGTCAAAAGCGCACTTTGTGTTTCCGATGCGAATCCATTCTGCTGTGCTTGACATTCATTCTTTGCTTGCCAAAAGTGTACGAATATTGATGTTATTCAATACTTCAACCAACTATCGATGCCTTTTTTTCTTCATGTGGCATTTTGGATCGAAATGTCTTACGTGTCCAATGTTGCCTGAGATGAACGGTTCCTTCTGACTTCTTCCTTCATTGCTGTCTTTCCAGTTGTTTTGTTGAGAGGACTCTTACACACACATTTTGATCCAACCCATTCTTGTTTTAGTTGCCAACTTGAAACTCTTTGAAGTCTCCTCCTATCTCTTTATCTTCCATCTTCATGACCTAGTCCTTAGTCTTAATAGCTCTTCTTTTTATCTTATTGCAGGTTTCATAGCATTCGTGAAATCTCTCAGAGTAGGACTGCCAATATCGTTTAACTCTTTCTGTTGAAATAGTTGAAGACTTTGAAGTAATTGTCTGTGCCGTTGCACTTTTGTCATTACTGATAAATATGTTCGAATTATCAACAATTGCAACTCTTGTCGTGTCAGGTATTTTTTTTTCGTACCAACAGTGGAGTTCCATCCAACATTTGAAATGAATTCAAATTAATTTTCATCCTTTTCTAGTCCACACATGTACAAGTTTGATATACTTCCAGAAAGTACCATCCTTTTCATATTCTAAAAGATGTCCCCAAGTAGCAGCGACTTATAATAATGGACCTGTCGTTGCAGGAAGTCATCCTTCTCGTCGAACGAACACTGTATTCTTTTTACGGACTGGAAATATTGTTTTAATTATTGGTCAAAGAAGGTGACGATGTCATAATAATCTCTACTTCTTTGTTATTGCCAAGGAAACCATTATTTTCAGTGATTTTGAATAACATTCACAGACCGTATTGATGATGTTTTTACTTGCTTTTTGAATGATTTGGATTTATATAGGGACATTTGCTGTGGTGAGCACACATACCACATCTAGTGTTTGGCTAAACGATGAGAGGTTGGATATCTTCCTTTTGGAGAGACATCTTTGGATGTCGACTATGATAATGTGATTGTGAATTTTTGGATGAAGACATCTTATTCAAAGGAACTGATTCGTTGTAGTGACTGTCGTGCTGTCAAGCTAAACTATCGCAGCGCTTGTTTGAGATTTGCCCCTAACAAATGTGAACGTACTTGCGCATTAATTTCACCACTGATGGCATACAACGCAGGGTTCAGTTTGTCAGCAGAACCAGGTTGAGACGAATCGACGTTGAATACTGGCAGAGATGATGAAAGTTAATAGGTGTCTATCTATCTATCTATCTATCTATCTATCTATCTATCTATCTATCTATCTATCTATCTATCTATCTATCTATCTGTCTGTCTGTCTGTCTATCTATCTATCTATCTAATGGATAACAAAAACTAGTATGGTGACATGTGAACTCCTTCCTGACACCAATCGATGACGTCATGATGCGTTTAAAGCCAGATACGATTCCACCGTCTTAGAAACAAAATTTATTCTCCCTGACTTTCTTTCAAATATGTATAACACCAAACAAAACGTTGTGGAGGACGATCCAACAAAAGTTGATACGACCACAAATGAGACAAGATATCATATTTAACTTCTTATGTCATTTTGTCACATGCGCCTTTTTGTCATAGTTAGTCGCCTCTTTGTTCCAAGTCTTGAATGGAAGACTTTCCAGTCACGCACGTCCTTCTAGTGGTAGATCTGTTCTTATTCATCACTTGCTACATACACTTCTTGTTACATATGAAAGATTGATAAAACGCTCCGAATCTCTTCACCACATGGTGTAGAGAGGAATTCATCCCAAATCGCTCTACTTTTAATAGAATAAGCTTTCCATGCAAATTAGTTTTTGGTGGTCATGTCTTTGCATAAGCTGGTCATAAATGTACCAAAGTTAATCTGAAGGTAAAAATCCACAATATACTGAGTCAAAGGGGTCGTTTGGTCTTTCGAAATGAGTTCATATACAAGTAATTATCTAAGTCTTGCGTCGTTTTATTTACTTACAACAATGGAATTATGTGCAACGCTGACTGCTGAAGCTTGTTATGTGGAGGGTGGTTTTACCGGTATTCATGTCACACTCGTCATTGTATTGTAGAACACGGTGAATTTGTCCAAGATTTTGGAAGAGGTTAATTCAATAAGTGTAATAAATTCAAACCAGACAGAAGATTTCAGACTGTCAACATGTAAGAGAAAAGAAAAGTCCCAATCGATCTTGCTCTTCGGCTTGTTACTGGACTTTAAGCTCCACTAGGATAGACTAAGTCTGTAATAAATACTGGACTAAGGTTACTTCTGTCTCCCAAAATACTGAGCCGCTACGCAAGGATGCTATTATTTAGTTCCGCATTCAAATTGAGAAGACAGAAGAGTTACAAAAGATTACACTTAAAGTCAAAGATTTACAGAGAGTGATCCGAAATACATGTCTTCCAATAACACTTATGGAAAGAATCATAACAGATAGAAAAATTGAGTTACATAATATCCAACCTCAAAGTAAAGGATCCTCTAAGCATGGATAAATCAGATCCAAAGATAAATGTAAAGATACCTGTATGCATTGTCAAGAAAAAGAACCATGGTTTTCAACATCAGTTTCATTCGTCTTTAACCTTTTCTATGTCCAAGAACCACTGCTTAATATTCCACCATTTATTTTTCCAAAATAATCTTTAATTACTACTATCACGTGAATATAAAGTCCACATGGGCGATCACACGCATCTCAAAAACTTCCTTATGGAGTTAAAATGCTTACGTGGAAAATCGAATATGTTTGAAAGAGTGTTAGTGTATGGACCTGCAGTGGGAAAAGCTTGCAATACGGAAACGAAGCGGTGTCACCAGCGTTAACAACCTATTGTTTGCACATGAATTTCCTTGGGAATATGCATTTGGTGTTTTATACAGGATATATTTGACCTGGGAGCGAAAAATTGTTTATTGTTCAAGCTATACATTCCGGATGAACCAAAAGCAGTGACTAATGCACCAGATATAATAAACCTAATTCAGACGGGTCCTAAAATAACGTATCAATGCTACTTCAGCTGTCTGTCAAAAGTAAATATACAAATTACAACTAACACATGATTTCCTTTCGGCATGGTTTGCCACACCAAATAAAGGTATAGGTGATCCCAGTCCTATTACTGCAAATATTAATTAAAGAATAGAACCATTTTTCTAGTGTCGAAAGCTAGAACCTGAATAATCAAAGGGAACTATTCTTAAGCAAATCAAGACATTCTTGGCAATGGACAGCATAAATCTGCAAACACAATAAATAATTGAGTTTAAAAGAATTGACTCGATTCGGAGTAAGCTCGATTTCTTTTCCTCTCAGGCCTGGTGGGACAGGAGAATGATACGGCCTCGGATGGCACAGTTAGCACATGAGCAATAAGATGAGGACATAAACTATGAAATCTCAATATCTGCGTTGTTCTTTTCTAAAAGTACCTAAGTGTTGCTTTTATAAGAGTTAAATTATGTTTGTATTGAAAACAATTAATCATGTGTACATGTATGCTGCCTACTGATTTAACGAGTTTCAAACATTTATTTATTTGACCATTACACATTTGAGGCTTTGTTTGTCATATACTTTTTATTTTAGTGGAAAGAATCTAGATAGAAAGAACACCAAACAGATTTTCGACATTTCATTTCATTCTGGTGCAGGTTCTGCATTTTTTCAGTTATTGTATGATAAAATATTAACAGATACGAGTTGAACAAATAGCACAATTCGATAGCAAATAAAATTTTAGAAGTTGTTTTTGCCCCACAAATTATAATTCAAAGAGCGACGGTCGATCTAAACGAACATAACATTTGCCACGGACAACATTAGTTTTCAACACTGAATCTCTGATAAATATGCCTGTGTGATGTGACATAGTTTACTCGGGTCAGGTCAGCTGGAGCAGTTGATGAGCCATATACATAGATATCGATTAGACTCGTTATAAATTTACACTGAAAAGAGTAATGATTCCGCTATGGACATTCGCATCAGATTCGTATTGGCTAGAGTAAAAGAAATAAGTAGTAATGGGAATTTAAGACCGTCTCACCATTGTTCGGTTCCCAGAGCCGAAAACTTTTCTATATTGCAATGAATTTTACCCACTGAAGATTTTGCACAAATGTGTCTCTGTGATTGTAGTCCACGTGGAATCTTTTCATGGACTAGGGAACTGCAGTTTTGTGAGCTCGCGGGAATATTGATATACACAGGCACATAGAATTAGTTGACTTTTACTGTTTTGGGTATTTTGCACTCCAATTCCATATTTGTGCTCGGTTTTCCATCTCAACCATCTCCGTCTCGCAAACAGCTATGCTCATCGTTTTATTTTCAATAGCCACTGTGTATAGTATACTAATTGTATTGAGGCTGCTATGTGCCACCACGTGAAATTCTTATTCGACATGTATTTGCCAGCGCCACTCTCGTCATTGCTAACTATCGACATAGCTCTAACAGTAAATCCGAGTGGGGCAGCAGTGAGAGTTGCTGTAGTCGCAATTCCAGCAATACCAAAGCCAACGGTGGTCGCGGCGTCCTTGCAAAAGGGTTTTCGTGATGATTTCATCCCGCAGCTGATGTTTCGCTATGATAATGGTTTTCGCGTCGGTAGTTTTGAGGGTCCATCACAGTTCTTCTATTACTACGTTCGACGTTAATAATAACTCGGCTGGTAAAATCAGTAAAATTAGCTTTGATGGCAAACATACGGTAAAAATATCAATAGACATTACCTATAATAACACATACTTTCTAAGTGACAGTGCTAAACCAATAGGTGCTTGTTTGGTTGGATTTCTTCCCGCAAGTGTGCATGCAGTGCTCTAACAACACAATTTCCACATATACTTGGGCGTCCATTCGATTCTGCAATCAAATAAAACAGCGGTCTTCATCTTCACATGGTGGGGAAAAACCGTACGAGTATTAAAACGTTCTAGGCGTTAACGTGTATGTAATTTAAACCTGAAATTATATTGGCCTCTGCTTGTTGGGTATTGAATTGAGTTATAGTTTATTCGTTATTGGTTTCATCTAATACTTTTTGCGAGACACCAGTAATCCTCTCCATATTTGCAATTATTGAAACAGGCAGATGTTGTAGAGCGGCTTCATTGATAATTTTACTAACCGAACTTGGTATGTTACTGTTGGTAGTTGTGCTGTCGATCTCGAAACAATTGTACCGCCTGTTATCCACTCATTAGAAATAAAGTATATCGATATAATAAACATGGATAAAACAGCAGGCCACCATGTACTACAGGCCCCGTGGTTATTAGAAGGGTAAAGCAACCGTTGAAAAATTAGCAAACACAGCAAAAGTTACCAATTATGTCTCCTGAGAGTGACATGCTAAGTTTACCTATCCTCACAAAGGCACATTTCTCGTGGACTGTTTCATCTAAGGAATAAAAAGTTCGCCATCCTGATCCTTTGTTTCTTCCGCATGATCGGGTACAAGCGTTGACCATTACATATTTTACACTTGATGAACGATTATTCGAGTACCAGAACGCGTAAGAACTGTAAAGGTATCGTAAAACGCAGCCTCGCGAAACGGTGACAGGCATCGTTCGGTTGTAGCAGTGTAAAATGATGAAACCAGAGGTTGAGACATGCTGACGCGATTCGGCAGAAAGCAGTAACCACTAGGCCTAAAGCGGTTTTATAACACCAGAGTTAGCCCACTCGAAAACAATTTCGTTCAGTATCGGTATGTACTGGTCAGTTAGAATGCAGACAAAAACGCGCTGATGATCATGTGTGGTCTATCGATACACTCGCGATCTCTGACCGAAGATTTCCTCTGGTATCTACGCGCTACCATTTAGCGACCACTAGCGAACAAGCGGTGAAACGTTTAAGTAGAGCATGTGTGCAAGATGAATTACAAAACAATTCCGCTAGTACAAAATTACCACCAATACCTTTTTTTCGATCAGTGCGAACCCGTAAGCTTAAGTGGTGAGACTATCAGGGAAATTCAATCGATTGCTTTTAAGGTGGGGGTAAATTAATCTTGGTGGATCGGTATACACTAATGTGGTATTTCCTTTGCTGATAAAGATTGGCTGGGAGTGTGAATTAGCGCGGCTTGCATAGGCACTCCACATACATATTGTGCTGGAGATCCTTTTACACAACCACGTGGGTGACCCCTTTCGCTTTCTTGATGGTTTAAGAGTCTCAAGCTGCAGCGGGGACAAAGCACGAACAAGTATATTTAGGCCGAAGTCCCACGTATTCCCCAACCGGTTGCCCAGGAACTTTTCTTTGAATTTCCCTACGTCTTTCTTGCTGTCGTTGCAAAACAAAGGATGATCATTCAAATACTTGCTGGTACCAAATTCATTTACAAGCGACACGTAGCGCATGTCCTCGTAGATGTCACTGGTGCTCATGGGCATCACCATTGAGTCAGTATCAATATATCACTTGTTAATGTTGTCATCAAACTACGACTTGATCTTGTCATAGTAGAACTCGTACATTAGCAGTTTAGACAGTCCACCACTGAAGCGCTAATATAGATCGGTTTCGTAAGCTTCAGTTTTGACTTTTTAATGTAAACGACAAAGAGATGACCATTGAAGATCTTCCTGGACTCGAATGCAAGTCAGTTGTCAGCTATTCTGACAAAACCTAAGCACACGGTGATCTCGCAACACACAAAGTCAGAGCCGCAAATACAACTGTTAATTGTAGACTACATAATTATGTTTAGTACGCATGTTTGTTAGAAGTTTGACACATTATATAAATTTGTGTACTGACTAATTCATGATCGCACACTGACACTAAGTTGACGACTCGCGGTGCACCGACAGCGCTTCTGGCTCTAGGGAATAATTATTGTGGGTGTTGTGCAATTCTCTGTGGATACTCCAGGTCAAACTCAAGGAAGTATCCATGGTCAGTGTTACTGTCGTACACGTGTATGTCTACATCAGCTCAATTGATACACGTTAACTCACCTACACACATTGGCTGTATCATGCCCTAACCATAGAGATTGTTGTAGATCTAGTAGATAATATAACTCTTTAGAAGATCCGCGTTGTATTCATCCACGAGTGGATTAATCGCGAAAACGTAACGTTCACTTGCCATGGAAATCTCGCCGCGAATACCACGTTCGAGAAGCAAATGTTGATTAATAACTGCGAACAGTTAAACTTGTTCTAAGTTTTCGACAGCAGTGAGCTCCAGGCCATTCCAGCTGATGAGAAGTACTGAGCAGGTGTAAGCGAAACATCTCAAAAATATCTGTGAGCAGCAACATATCTGTAAGCAGACAAAGAACGCGATAGTCGCCAAGGTTTTGACAACGAATGCGGATAAGATGTTCGCGTGCGTGTAGTCGTTATTGGAAATACCTTCGTGGGACAATAACGAAAGGAAGACGACAAAACAATTGGTGGCAACTGAGTGTCGGCAAACGTGTCGCGCAGCTCGAGTATTAGTATTGGTAATCTCCTTTGCTGTTGAGCAAACCGAGGTGTCCATCGTATTAACTTAACTTAAAGCGATCATGCTTCCTGTTACAAGGTTAACAAGTTTGTCGAGACTTGAGTTCAGAAACTGCAGCTGGCCCAGCTCAAACGTTTGTCCAGATTGTTACGGATAGCACTTATTACTACGTTCCATGCTGTTGTGATTCCTTGCATGATTAATTGGTCATCATACCCACAAAAACTGTGCAGCACCGTTAGAATTTTCCTTTTCCTTGGGTAAATTGGTAGTATTAGGTTGCATGCGCTGTGACGCTTCTCTGTACGTGTTTGTGATATGACGGTGATAACGCACTTTTCATTGGTGGAACCAAACCTTCTTTCACACGCCCAGCGATCAGTGGATGAGGAAAACTTACGAATGTCATCACAGGTGATAATTAATATCCGCGTGTGAGGCAAACTGTTGCCGGGTCCATTTCCATTTAATATGCACAACAAGAGAATTCTTGCTACGTCCATGTTGCTCAGCCGTAACAGATCAACGTTGTACCACACGTTTCTCGCGGTGGATGGTCGAATCATTTGAAAGCCTTTGTTCCAAACGAAAGCATTAACAGCGATATCAGGATCGAGTCGTTCAAACTGTAACCTGTGGATACATTGCGGATAAGATCGCTCATACAAAATACAAGTTGTCGTTTATCACTTTTATCACTGTAACTCATGTCTGCCATAAGACTTCTGTGGGTAATATGAAGTTCAACCTGAACATTTCTGTCAAAGGTCCACCCTGAACCTACGTTGGTGCACTTTAAGTTCTCGAGGATTGATACAAAAGTTTCTCTCAATTTCATTATTAATGACCTCGTTATTTTCAAGGTTGAAAATTGTACGGGCACCACAGTGAAACCACGATTGCAAGTTTGTAACACATAATTGTATGGTCAATTGGGGCTGAGCAGCATAATCAAGAGTACACCGAGAAGAATACCCACCTTAAATCCGGTGATGCCCTCGTGCTGTTAATATGATTATCTTTAAAACCACGAGAGCGCCAGTGCGAACTCATCATGCTTGTGCAACAGCCTCGGGAACAGTGATAGCTGTGATACGGAGGCAGTGTTTACTCATCAACCACACGTGCGATTTCGACTGTCTGGCTGGTGGTGGAATCATGATCTATAACTGTACTGCCCTTTCATGAAGTTGTCTCACTGTCTCACGCGTCTCGTCTTAGAGTCCTAAAAGCGCAAGTATGTCAGCTTTTCTTGCGCCTCTCGATATCTTTATTTTTCGCTCTCCCGCGTTTTCAGTCATCATTGGTTCATCTGTAGAAAATTGTCTCATAACCGGTCGTGACTCATCTGTGAGTCCTGATATTGTAAGTATGCCTGCCTTTCTCATACAGCTTCACGCTTGAATTTCTCAAGCTGACCAACAGTCGGCAGACCTTATTACAAGGGAAAACAATTATCTTGTTCTCTATCTATCAATAAATGTTTTATACACAATATTTGTTGTAATGCTTCAAGACTTCGTCAGATTTTTCTGTGACAAGCTTGTTGCCTTTTTCCATGACAGGCGTGTTGGCAAGTCTACACCTCCCCTTACGATAATGATCGGGTAGAGTTCCACATGGCCAGCAAAGCTAATGAAATAAGTTAACTCCGATACCACATTTAAGACATGGTCAAGCATTGGAGCCAACAAGTAAAGCGAGAAAGTGTGATTTACATTTCGCTTTCCGAAATATGCGCCTTTTCATCAATTACGTCCTAATGCCATTGAACTTCTATTTAATATATATATATATATATATATATATATATATATATATATATGTTATATATATATATATATATATATATATATATGTTATTATATATATATATATATATATATATATATATATAATCTTTACTCTCTAATTTAAGTTCTGGTTGCTTCATTATCGTGTCTGTGTCGCCTTCCTATTATTATTTGCTGTATACTTTGGAATATGAGTAATCACTTCATAATCCAGAGGATGGTACGCGATTTCACGGCCATGACACATGCAATACCATTTTACAAGATGATGGGTTTACTTTTATCTCACACCAATCTCTGGCTTAATAAGCAGGCTAATTATCATAATCCTGAGAAATATGTGAGGTCTCAGCACGGATGAAATATTCTCCTTGTTCGGATCGATAAAAATTACCCCTAATCTTCCACCATAAAATTTCCATCCCGCCACATCACCATTCTTTTTACCTTATATCGAATAATTTCGAAAGTCTTGTCCAACTTTTGAATATACTATACTTGAATATTTTATTAGTGCATTTATTACATAAGGATAGCTGCCTTGCCTTTACCCCACTGTACATTTCTTCGCATTTATTTTGTGCTAAAGGTTGTTGAGTGCAGATGCCATCTGTTCATTAATGCTGAATACATTTCTCTAGTTGTGGTGATATTTACTGTGTTCGTTTTAGTTTTGTCCTCGCAGTTTTCTGTGGACGCTTCGCTGTCTTTGTTGGTCATTTCATTGTCGTCTATGGTTGGCTCAATCAACGTTAGAGATTTAAAGTTTTCTCGTTCAATATCATACAATGAATTTTCTGGCGTTTTGGTCCGCTCTTCAACAGTTTTCTTCATGCTTGCTCCTGCTCAGTTCCTAATGCAGTAAATTATTAGGAAGCTATGAATACATCTTTGAAAAGTTATATAGTATCGTTTGGACCTCTTTCGCAAAACGATATGAAGCACTTAGAATAAAGAACGATTTGATCTTTTCTGTAACCGCACATACGTACCACTGGTCTGTTAATTTAATTTCCGCATTACCTACTATGTTATAAATGGAACATATGTATCTTGGCTTTATCCGCCGCACTTAAACGCGTTTGCGTCAACTCTTAGAACCTATGCTTAGTAAGTTGCATTCGTAAGGAAAACAAGTTCGAGTCATCATTTAAATTTTTTGGAAGAGACCATCAAAATTCATCATTGATTCTGCTATAATGCAACCTTGTTATTATAAATCCGTTCTGAAAAGGTTTTAAAATAATTATAACTATCGATAGAATTCGACGATTGTGAAAATTTTATTTTTCGTCCCTTTATTTTCTAAAGTCAGTGACTTTGCGTGAAAATAGTGTGCAATTAATAGAAGATTTTAAATTATTCCAACATACATTCCTTTGACTGCATTATTAAGAAGGTTTAGAGAATATTTGCAAATGAATATCGGGGATAAAAACTTGGCAGACAGGTAAATTCGTATCCCTGTGATGTTTTGTAAAATGCGAAAAGTTCAATGTTAAAAAGGCATCATCATGTACAGATGTCTCTGAAATTATGGGTCATAGTTGTCAATTTATAAATGAGTCTGGAAAATCTCAGAAATGGCTTCATTACATCAGCAATTGAAAATCTGCCATCTTTACTCTCAGTCTCCATAGATACGTAGATGGATAGAGAAACGGATGGGCATTAGTGTTTGTTTCATATAATATTTATTAAACAATTCATATAACATTTATTAAACAAGTTGCAATTTTAATGATATATTGCATACATTTCATAAAACATCATGTATCTAAGACAATATTTATAAATGACAAAGCAATTGATCTTTTCTTCCAATTTCTGTTAGAAAATTGCTATAGTCATTGAGTTAAACTGTCGCTTCTAACTGCGCTTTTATCTATTTTGAAGTGATGATTTGACTTGCTCGTCGTGCATGACTTGACTACATGATATCACTAGATCAAGGAACAAATAGAAACAAGAAAAGCAACGTCTTCTAGATGACATCACGTGATAAACAAAATTTTGATATAAAAATAACCAAGCCATTTTACGACCTTGGCCAACGAATACAGCAGAGATGCTGTCAATGACGTGTCAGTTTTCTTCTAAATAGAAGTAGTAGAATTTGTTATGTAATGATAAAATTCCAAATCGCTGTGAATATGATGTGAATATGTATTTTGTTATGCATATTTGTTTACATCCATTTCAACTCAATAGATT
The DNA here is from genome assembly GCA_016617855.1 of Megalonaias nervosa. NCBI lineage: Eukaryota > Metazoa > Mollusca > Bivalvia > Unionida > Unionidae > Megalonaias > Megalonaias nervosa. Next base: position 10,541 of record JAECUM010073135.1, on the reverse strand, counting down.
CAAAAACTGCAGAAAACGTAGTCAGTATATCCTTAAAATGTATTTAGTTTATATTAGTGTATAATCACGAGAACATCTTGTAAATAGTAGCCTTTGAAAGTGAAACGATAAAATAACACAGTACCTTCAGATCTAAATATATTAAATGGCCAATGTCAAGCACACGGAATATTTAGCGAAATTATATCTTCTACACAAGAGATTTCATGCACATCAAAGTAGATATATGGAGTTATATTATGTAAATCAAAATCACCGTATCACGTAAACTACAACCAAAATATGAAACAGACAGCCCATGATGAGCACATTTCGCGAAGAACAAACATATTTAATGTTTGCATGGAGCCATTTAGAACCATAATTAAAGCTACAAAATGGTTTGATCGACATTTGCAAAAATCATTATTGCAGAATACCCATGTGAGAAAAAGCTTATTTTTTATCCTATATAACGAAAGATCAATAAAATGGTACACGTGACTAAATCTATTTTATGACATGGTAGCAGTTTAATTTGACCTTTTGCAATCAAACATTTTAACCCGAATATTCCAGCTGAATAAAGGTATGCTTTCTATTTCTAAAAATATAACGGCAAATTATAGAATGCATCCTTGATTACCTTGAGTAACCTTTCGTGTAAATCTGCAGTTCTGTGATACCTTCAAGAGGAGGGGGTTGCTTTGTGAAAATGACGGTATTTTTCATAAAGCTGTACCTTATATTTTAGTATTTTCCCATTGCTGCAAAATCCATTGATTCCTCCGACAGGACATTTAAGTGTATCTCGCCAGTGTCCATTATTATTAAGGCATATTACAGTAGAGGGCATCTACTTCCACCCAGAGAAACAAACTTTTCTTCTTATTGTTTTTAAAGTAACTTCGGTCAAAATGCTTTATAGTGAAGTGTCAGAAGAGAAACTCTCATACTTTCTAAACGAATGCAGTTCATATTGAACTATTTTAAGCTTACATTCTTAGGATTCTATCTCTTTTTTATCTTTATAGTTTGTTTTTCATACCTGGGGTGTGTGTCTTAAAGTATGTAACTAATCAACTTGATTACCTTTTTCCGAAAGAAAAGTTGATAAAGTTCATTGATAAATTGTTTGTCCAGATGATCTCGGCATCCTTCATAAACGATGAACATGAAATTGTTTTTCCTCCAATTTTCAAAATATAACATTTAAGAAAGGTGACTAATTGATATCAAAATGTTGTCTTTGTTCAGAATGAAATAATCGATATTGACCGGTACATTGATGAATAATTTGTTTTAAAAGAAACATAACATTTTAATAGTTTGACCTCTATTTTATGTTATATTACAGGAATACGTGTTTACATATTTTCGGCCGGGTTTAAACTTCGTAAGGATTTATGCATTTTTTCATTTACCATTTTCTAGTATTTAATTGTTTCTCTATACTATATAGCCAGAATTGTGTTGCTTCAATTCCAAATGTTATACATACATACAACTTTTGTTTAAATCGAATGTATTTATCAAATTTTAACAACTTCCATGAGATTCTTATATTAATATTATCAACTTTTAACACGTACAATTAAGTCGCATGAATCCATGGAAGATAACGGCGTAAATACTAAAGCATCCAAATATATTTCAAAGTCATTGCACTACATTATTCAGCTGTTTCTCTAACAAATAGTTTTGGGTTTTTTTAAACTTTTGCCATGAAATAAATGTATTTTTAATTCATGCTCATTTCAAATAAAATGGTATGAAACTCTTTGAATCATTCAAATCTTTCTTTAGTCAATGCTCGTTTTATAAATCTGCTACACAATAGAAACGTCTATATGTATCTCTGTAAAAATGACATGTTTCGATCTTGATCTATCAAGATGTCTACTGCTTACCTATTAAAACAAAACTACCATAAATAAATAAATAAATAAATAAATAAATATATATATATATATATATATATATATATATATATATATATATATATATATATAGTGGTGAGTATATATATATATATATATATATATATATATATATATGTGTGTGTGTGTGTGTGTGTGTGTGTGTGTGTGTGTGTGTGTGTGTGTGAGAGAGAGAGAGAGAGAGAGAGAAACAAGCGCCTGCATCAAAACCATTTCCTGCACTTTTAAGATTCCTTAACACATTATGCCATGCAAAGCGAATTACGTTATTAGCTAAGCCATTTCAGAATTTTTCAAAAGCCAGCTCCAATAATAAAAGAGCATTGCGCGCTTATAAGTCTTCCTTGTCTCCCACATGTTAGAGGAAACATATTATGCCTTGCAAAGCGAAGTACAGTTTATTATTATTATTATTATCATTATTATTATTATTATTATTATTATTATTATTATTATTATTATTATTGTTCTTGTTGTTATTGTTATTATATTTTGGTGGGTGTTAAGATATAAGTAACAATTGTATCTTATTATTATTAAACGTGTCAGGTTGGTGTAATAAAATACAAATATACCGAGAGGCATAAATAAGCCATCTAAATTAAGGGCATACTAAACCAAGCAAAGGATCTAATATCTCCATACTGTCATGAATATCATGCAAAGATTTTGCGAGATATTTTAGTACGACGACAGTACAACTATCTGATGGTTCCATCATAGTTAGAATATTTAAAAAAATTACTTTAAAGAAAAAAGTTAATAATTGATTTATGCAATGTGTAAGAGCAATCAAATGCATTCACTTGATGACGGATGTTTCGTTTACTTTGCTTGGTCTGTACCCTTAAAACTGGCACACACCATACTTCCGTTATGTACTATAATATATGTTGTTCTGATTGCTCTATGTATTGAAGCAATAATATCGCAACATTAGTAGATATAATATGTGATTCACAGCGAAGAGAGAACATCCAAAATATGCGCAATTCAATATAACGAATATAATTTACATTTATGGGAAGAAATCTAAATTAATGACAACGATTTGTTTTTAACAAGAATGCTGTCTTCTTTGCCAGAAGAGTTTCCGAGAGATTTAGATCATGCTGGAATAAATGCAAAGAACATTCCCTGTAAATGAGCAATATGGGGGTTTGTCCCGTAATTGTCTCGTTCCCTGTGAGAACGAAATGTGAATATTCTTCCGCTTTGCTATATGTCTGATCAGAACATTAGTTAGGGCTTCTGCGACAATCCACTTGCAATACACATAAACACAAATCTTAGAGTTACAAAACATTCACCACGTGTTCATTATAGTCAGTAAAATCTCTATAAAATAAAGAAGATTTTCAGACAAAGTATCGCCAGTATCCTGCTGTTCCATCTCCACTGATAAAATGAGTTTTAATATTGATTAAACTTCGAACTGTTCTACAATTCTATTTTAGACGGCAGACCTTGCAAGAATAGTTATGTATATGGCATTTTAGATACCAGCTTTGAAATTTTGTGTTTAAATTTCCGGTCAGACTAGATGCATACATAACATGTTCAGACAAATAAATATGGCTTCTGCCCAGTCGTAAAGCAAGTTAATCATTTCTTCCCGTTTCTAAAGAAAGCCACTTGTTTGTATTAAACAATATATATGTCAAACGAAATTTACAACGCTCTGAAATGTATTGCGTGGCACGAAACGTTCCGAAATTTATTCTGATGAATTACATAGTATGGTTTGTTTGTGGAATGAGTTGTTTAATAACTCTTAGTGCATCACATGGTACACAGCAAGCATTAGTCTTTGATAATTGTAGTTTTCCCAGCAGAGTCGACAACTGTACAATTTGTAGTGAAGCTAGTTGTCCTCATTCCATCGGTCTTCTGGCCTGGTTCCCTATTAAGAAACGGTTCAAGAAACATTCTCTTGCACTCTTCTCTGAAGTAGGCACTTGTAATGTAATAAATAAATATGTAGCAAGCATAGTTAGAGAGGCATATCTCCTCCACAAATTTTCGTATAGTGTAATAGATTAGATATCGACTCCAAACTGGATCGGTCGGCCATAGGTGAGGGGGAATGTTTAAACTCCCTTGTGATGTCAGGGGTTGGATGGCATAAACAAGAGTTGCTGGTAACAGTGTGCATATCAGATAGAATGACACGGACAACAGAGTTATTGTTGACGTTTGATTCGATCCAGATCCATGCTCCTTGCAACCTCCGACTAAAGTATTGCTGAGACTTATCTTCTTGATTTCCTTGATGACTAATATATTAAATATCAGCACGGAAAATGGTACTACACCAAATATTAAAGTCTCTGATAACCATGTCCAGACCAGGTTGAAATCAGTGGCAGTAGAGCGAATATCGCAGCCACGTGGAAGTGATGGATGGAAAGTCCATATATATGCTTGTACAGAACTGAAGCATAAAGCTATTGCTAGCAAGAAAGCCACTACTTTTACTGCTCTTGTCACGGTACAGTATTTCTCTTTGGTGAATGGGTGGCATATTGCAATGTATCTTTCTACGGTGAAACCTAGAATTAGAAGAGGCGCAGCACACTGTGGAGTCATGTATAAGATATTAAAAATTTCACAGCCAATAGTGAAGTTGTACGTAGAAACATTGTACGCAAACAGAAGCTCCACCCAAATATGAAGGCAGATGAAACTCAGATGTACGATTGCTATGGATCCAAGATAAATCGCCGAGGAGTTATTTTTCCTCATTTTGCGGTCCAACCATATTTTCGTGCAGATGGGGTTGCCGATGAGACCAATTGCATACCAAATAGGGGTTATGATACGGTCAATCATAACGGCAGTAGGAGCTGCCACTTGGAAAGCCTCTACAGGACTTGCAAACGGAATGGAGAGAGATTGATTACCGTCATGAGTAGATGAATTGTTTTCCATGATGGCATGTAGCTGAAATGGAAAAAAAAAATATTGATCAAATAAGGCTGTTATCGAATCTAGGTCTCATACTTACTAACTTAGGCCTCCTGTCAATAATTTCTATTTTGTTATCTGACAGAAAATAAAATGACATTAGTATCAAGACTTGGATAAAAATAAAATTGGAAATGAAGGAAACAGTTACCGTGAAAACACCATGAGAAATGTATATTAATTACTAATAATAAGAAATAACTATAGCATCTTTTGCGTGGCATGAAACGTTACAATACATATTATACAGATAGTCGTAGCATGCTCTGTTTGTGGAATGAGTTGCCAAATAGCTCTCAGTGCATCTCGTGATATATACCAAGGATTATCTTTCACTGTTGTAATTTTCCCAGCAGAGTCTACAAATGTGCAATTAGTAGTGAAGCTAGTTGTCCTCATTCTATCGGTTTTCTGGCGTAGTTCTATTAATGAAACGAACGCCTCAGAAATGTACAAAAATTGATAAATCTATAATCTGTATGCTTGCTGTTGAGTACAATATGTACTCGATTGTAAATAGAGTCCAACTGCAAATTACAGAGATCCAAATCTGCTGTCACATAAAGCATAATGGTATATTTAGGCCTATGCAGTTTGTTATAAGTAATCAATAAAAAAACAACATAGACCCTGATCTGTCGACTCATTTTACGACAGCAGATCAGTGTCAATATTATTTGCAGCAAGATTCGACTTATACGCTATCATAAACCGAGGATGTGGTGTGGTGGGATGAAGATAGTCTAATTAACTAAGTAGTTTAAAGTCCGTTTATCGTTATTATATTTATTGAATCATATCCACGATCATAAAATTTGATTAGGGCAAACTAACTATCTGTTACATGGAATAAGGCGGAAAGCCTTACTTATTTGTACAGGTTTTTTAAATGTGAAAACTTGAGAACTCATGTTACACCGGCTGGGGTCTTAATATTTTATCAGTTTGTCGTATGCAGACTAATGTAATTGTTGGTCTCGAATTAACGAATAAATATATCTAACAGCACAGACTTTTAGTTATGTCCCTGATAATTACGTATGTAAAACGCCTCTAACTCATCATTGAAATCGGGAAAAAAGATAGTCATAAGAGCATTCTCAGTTTATATTTACATGACAGAAGTTCAAATAATGTTATGTCATACTGTATAACATTTATCTGAACAAGGAATTATTAGCTCCAAATGAAACGCATCTATTGTGACATTTTAATCAATGCTTTTGTATTCAGATATTCAGCCTCATATTTTCTGTTGCTGTTTTGAACAATGAGACAGCAGTCTGCAGCTGGTGATAAAAACCTCTGCAACAGTTTTTCAAATAATCGGACTTCCGGTTTTGCCATGGCGGAAAGCAGTAGTTTTTTTACTCGCATGCTAAGGTATCTCGTCAGAGAAAAGTCTTATTGGACCACATTGTGCCTCATTTATATTTTGGAAAGCATGCTGTTGAATGAGAACTAAAATGGTATAGGTAAACCATCACATGAAATGCATGAAAGTGTGTATGGAATTAAATTCTACTTTATACTGACCTTCAACCACCCCCCCACACTCTCTGCTTATCAAGAAACTTATTTACCTTGAAAATGGCATACAAACCAAATTTGAGGAGTACTAATCTCTTATCCTTTCCTGTGAATGTTGGTCCGGTTGAAAACAAATAATCACACAAAACAAGAGTTCAAGACAAGTCATTAAAACTTCGGGGCGGGATGGGGGGGGGGAGTGTCACCGGTTAATCTGATGGGTGTGTTTGTTGTTGGTAACGAGTGTAAGTCTGAAGCTGACACGGAGAAGTTCACTGATAAGCCGTTACTGTAGACGTGTGTGATAAACATAATAAGAAAGCAGAAGAAAGACATCAGGTTATGGATAGGAATATAGATTCGATTCTGAATGATACAAGAAGTAGTGTAGACACTTTGAGGTCAGAACTTAAGGAGGAGACTAAAGCAGTAAAACCTAAATCATATATAAAGTGGAGAGCCTTAATGTTTGCGACGAGTAACAATTGCAGAACGATAATAAGCAAGAATTCCAGACCCTGGATAAGAAGATAACTTGGTCAGTTAAAAATCTGGAGGGAAAATTCTTCTCATTGAAAAGTATGAAAGAAAATAAATCCTTCTGTGGTACTGGAAGAGGCAAGATGATAATCAAGTGGTCAAAGTGGTACTAAAGAAAGATTTGGGAATCAATAAACAAAGATTACACGATATGTGGTGTGTAAATGCACACAGAACTCGTACTAAAGCTCCTGGTCAAGCACCCATTATAATAAGATTCACTTGATGGGATGATAATGAACTGGCGTTGTCCTGTGCTAAAATTTGCAAGGCTCCAAGAAGAGACTAGTGACTGACCTGTCATGTCCTATGAAAATAGAAAGAGAGATACTGGCCAAAGAAGGATATGTCATTCGAAAAAATGAGAAACTTCAGACAGATAAAGGTAAAAAAAACCCTAGATGTGTGGTTGGAAACAAGGAATGATGCCAGATATAGTTTGGCAAAGAAAGTTATCTAATAGTTGATTAGTAACCTTAAAAATGTCACCGATTCAATAGTATTTCACTGTATGGTATTGTACACAACTCACAGTCAAATCATTAGACTTTTCCCTTGTATTAGCTAATATATATGATTCCTTTTTTTACTGAAATGCTGCTTCCAGAAAGCAATTTATTGAATAAAAATAGATCCCATTTTACTTCTAGAATGGGATCTATTTTGTTTTTTATTTTTGGTTTCTGTTCTTAGATTATTGTAATAACAATTGGAAGATTATACAACTATGAATAATTTTTCAAGCAAGCTATTATGTTTTTGTGTAGATAAGATACATTATCTGCGAACATGATAGAATAACATACAGAAATTAAGAAATAAGTTGACATGAATAATAAATTTATGTAATTCATTGTAGGAAATCAATATAACGACAAATATAAATATGTTGTAAGTATATTGTGAAACTTGCTAATCCCATGCTTGGCCTTTCAGTATAATTTGCTTTATTTCGTTCTGCAAAAGGTCCTCCACCTTAGTGTTTTAAAGTAAATTATTTGTTTAAAATAAAATATATTTTTCTTTCAATTTTGTTTTCTTCCAAGAAACAACACCAGTCAAATTGGCTAGATATGATGGTCCAATAAAGACACTCCTAATTTTGCAGAAATATTTATAGTATCTCGGTTAAAGTCACATAAATATTAGAAACTAAAGCACTAATTAAATGGAAAACGCAACTTAATATAAAATCCAATTGGATTGGTCAAGGCATTTTACAAAAGATTCTAATCTAATTTGGTTTCAGTATAAATTAATGCACAAAGTTCTTGCAACACTTATTTTTAAGAAGAATTAAAATATCAAATAATAATAAATATTCCTTTTGTATGGATTCACCTGAAACATTAATTCATCTTTTTGGGATTGTGCAACTGTAAAACAGTTTTGGAATGACTTAACCAAGCGGATTAGAAACAACACTTATTACCTGCATACCTTTTAACTGGAATAATTGTCGGTATGTTAAAAGCAGGTTATGCAATTAATTTTATATTGCTGATATCTAAAAGATACATATATAATATGGGCCATGAAAAAACTCCATCCCTATTGCGTTTGTGAGATGGAATTAGCCAAAAGAAACAATAAACTAAGTAAACTAGAATGTTCTGAAACTGAATGGCTCCAATTTAATAATTTAGTAGTATAGTACAATCAGTTGAAATGATTTGTACATAGTTATGAAAGTTAGTTGATGCATATACCATCTTGAATTTTCTCTTTTGATTATATTTTTGTACATATCATCTTAAACTAGTTTTATTAGGAATATATCCTCCCCTACCCATGACAATATGAGGACATATAAGATATAGTTGTTTACTTAACATAATTCGCATTCAACCAACGTTTAATGAGCCCATATAGGTACAGTTGTTTTCTTAACATAATCCTGATTGAACCAACGATACACGAAGACATATAGGTATATTTCTTTTCTTAATGAATTTTTTACAGGGTTTTGCAACAGAAAAAGATACAAAACTGAAGATTATATCCAGTATGTATCTCATGTCAAGCTAGAAAGCAGAAATACAAACGTTTAAAATGGGTACATAGAAAATAGAAAAATAAAATAAAAACCGAGAAAAAGCACAACAGAAAAAAAGAAAGAAAAAAAAAATGAAGTGAGAAATCATCTAGCATACAAGAATACAAATGCTTTACATTTAATGGAATAAGACAATGAGAACAGATATTAATTAAATATTATTCTTTTTATTTAATAGAGATGACAGTGAGAATGGATATTGAATAAAACCACTTTCATCAACAATTAGTTTAATTACCTTTGTCACAGTTGAACACAATCGGAGGAGTAAACTCCCTGTGCCATTAACATATACACATATTCTTATCGGTCAGAGAAAATCATTATGCGAGTAAGTGCTATCATAACATATGATATCCAGACCAGCTGTTCTAAAGGTATCTAGCCACATGCACGTTGACATTTTACCTAAATATGTTTGCCCTTTTGGTTTTAGCACTTTCAAGAACAAAGCAAAATTAATGTGTAAATGGCAGTATTGATAAAAAATGTTTTATCCCCGAATACGTGTTTAGCAAATTAATTTAAACATTGTCAACATTGAAACGCCTTTTGTGAAACAAAAAAGCTATTGATTGAAGTTAAAGACGATTGAATAATTTGACTGAGTAGGGAAACGTCGATGGCAACCACACAGGCAGCCACACACTGGATGAATCAGCTGGGTTTAATTCGCTTTTTTCCTGGTTGTAAACTGTTACATGTTATGTCAAATACAATATGTTTCTCGTCAATGATTTTATTAGAAGCGAAATAACGAAGTTATAAATGTACGTGTATGTGGTGAATGTTATTATTGACGGACAAAATGGAAAAGACACATTCATGTATATTTATAGCTAAAACAGCAAAATATGTTGTGTCTGTTGATTAACAAACATCAGTAAGTGATTTGATGCAATTTGTGTCACTTGGATGATGGATGGATGATGCAATTGGAAAAGAAAATTGAAAAGGCAATCATTTGTATTCATACACATGTAGCCGTCATATATTAAACATATAAATTCAGTCTTATATAGGTGAAATGGAGCAGTTGGTATATGCTATTGAAAATAGTTGTTGCAACAAATAAAACATGAATAAAAACGATATTAAGCAATAATATAGCTAAATTTATAAATATGAATAGATAAAATGTAGGTATATACATTCAAAAGGTTCTGGAGTCATCGTGATCAACTGCCTGAACTATGATAATGTCTACGGCTAATTGATGTTTAATACTATAGCAACGTCGCATTTCCTCTGCGAAAGTCCATTACCTTTGGTGTCTGAGCTAGATGGGATTGATAATGTAATAGTTCGATATCATTTAGAATTAAATGAGTCTAATTAAAGGGCAAAGTTGCAGTCTATAAGATATATTCTGTAGCAACAGTTTCGACGCTTTTATAGATCATTTTATCTGTGACCGAGCAACAGAAGAAACACTAGATCATTTGGCAATAGCATTAATCAATAAAAAAATTAGAAATAATTCAGTAAATTATTGTGGCACCATATATATATATATATATATATATATA
>JAECUM010073134.1:0-21905 GCA_016617855.1 Megalonaias nervosa | reverse complement strand
TTATTTGACATAGCTCTAGTAACTGCACAAGCTGGGTATAAATCAGGGAATTCTTTTTCAATAGGATCAATTTTCTGATCCAAACAATTTTTGTCAGTTACAAGTGGATTAACCACAACCTTGTCTCCAGCTAGGTCGTTGCCTAGTAAAAAAAAAAAAGGAATGCCCTCAACGGGTAAAGAAGACACTATTCCGACTGTCCCAGGTCCTGAAACTAAGTCTGATGACAAATTTACAAAATGGAGAGGAACATTAACAAAGCCGCACTCTACTCTCTGAATGAGAACACTCTCATTAAAAGAAAACTTCTCAGAAAAAGGCAAAGTACCTGATAATAAAAGACTCTGAGAAGCTCCTGTATCCCTTAAAATTTTAATAGGGATAGGATTGGCCAAATCACCCAAGAGTGATATAGAACCCTTCGACATGAATGGTTCATAATTCTCCATAATAAAATCAGACCGGGGTTTATTAGACCCAACAAATGTATTGCTCTCAATATATGACTGTGACCTTGACCTCTTAGAAATAAGAGCATTTGGGATAGGTCCATCTTGATTCTGATGCCTATATTTCAATTTGAAGCAATCAGAAATAACGTGTCCTTTCTTTTTGCAATAGGTACACGTAGGAAGAGAAAGCGATATTGAATCAAGCTTATCAGAAGCTTGATTTTTAAAAGTTGTGCCAGACTGAGTTTTAGAAGGAGTTGTATTAGGCTGAAATACATTTTTACCAGTAGACTGCTGAGTGAAAGACTTGCTTACAACGGAAACTTTGAGTTAAGAAATACTTATCAGCAGCACGAGCAGCATATTCCAAGGTTTCGATCTGATGCTCTTCAAAATAAGTCTTAATGTCGCTATGGACACAGTTTTTGAACTCTTCAAGTAATACAAGTTGTTTGAGACTTTCATAATCATGTTCAACTTTCTCGGCTAAGCACCATCTATCAAATAACTGCTCTTTTTCTCTTGCGAATTCGACATGTGTTTGTCCAGCATCTTTTTTATAGTTCCTAAATGTTTGCCGATAAGCCTCTGGGACTAACTCATAACCCTTTAAGATGCATTCTTTAACCAAATCATAGTCAGCACTTTGACGAACTGACATTGAATAGTAAATATCACTAGCTTTACCAATTAGTACACATTGTAGTAATCGAGTCCAATGCTCCCTTGGCCATTTCAAATTTGCAGCAACGTTTTCAAAATAAATAAAATATTTGTCTACTTCTTTTTCTCTAAAAGGCGGCACTAACCTGATATTCTTTGTAATATCAAAACTTGAATTTATATGTGGAGTGTGAATGTGCTTGTCATTTGCCAGCTCTCTTTCTTTTAACTTAAGTTGAAAATTCCCTTTCATCCTTCTCTTTTTGTATTTGTAAGTGCATTTGTTCTTTTCGTAACTCCAATTGCATTTGTTTATCTTTCCGTCTTTCCTCTCTCTCTCTCTCTCCTCTTTCTCAAATTGTAACTTCATTTGTTTATTATTCTCTCTTTCGTCTCGCTCTCTCTCTCTCTCCTCTTTCTCAAATCGCAACTGCATTTGTGTCTCCTTCTCCTCTTTTTCCAATTGCAGCTGCATTTGTTTCTCTCTCTCCTCTTTCTGAAGCTCGAGCTTTCATAACTCCAATTCCATCTTATATTTCATTTTTAATTACTTTTATATCAGAGTCTGATACAGACTTACTGATCGAACCCAAAACACTTTTATCGAAAACTTTCTTTTCTACCAAATACTGGATCAAAATGTTTGTTATTTCTTGCTTCGTTAAGGAAGATTTTGCCTCAGAAAGATCATATTTTCAGGCAAGTTCAAGCAATTCATCTTTTTTCAAACTACCCAACTGCTCCTGAGAAGGACTAGAAAGAAAAGTCTCCACTATTTATGACACTGTGAAAAAAAGCCTGTTGATTTCACTAAAGTTTCCAACAAAATACGAAATAGTACTTGGGATTTAAAAACTTTTGAAAACTAGGGGAATTTAAATCTCAAAAAACAATTTTCAGAAATAATTTAGCCAAAATTCATATATCCCAAGGACGAGCGCCCAATTTTCTTTTGTTACGTGTAGGCTCGTACAAAAGTAACAGAAGAAAAGAGTGAAGTCAACAAGCTTTGTAAATTTAACAGAATAATTTATTTCCCTAGAAAACAAGGCTAAAATATGAAAAAGGACTTACGGTTTGTGAATATAATCCAAAATTAATCCTAGAATTTAAAAAATATAAGTCCTATCATTGAAGAGTTCTAATTGAATCCAAGTTCGAATCTCGATAAAGTTCCAAGATGGAAGGCGATCACGTCCTTTATAACCAGTTTTGTGCTGATGTGTCAACAGTTCCTTGTTGAGTCACCAAGAATATAATTTCGGCTTTAGAATTCCAAATAATTTTAGTAAATGTCCTTGTCCAAGAATTTCGATGAACACACGTAAAGTCTCCAGGAAAATAAATTATTTTAAATAAAATAAACTCAATTCAAATGGCAACAACAGGAATTCCTTTCATCCTGAACGTATAATTTACAACTGACTCAAAAACACTGAGAATGAGTATTAAACCCAACTAAGAACGCAATTTCAGACCTTCGTGATGGGTCACGTGATCACTCTGTCCGAACAGCGCAGTAATAAAAAATGTCAATTATCACGTATGCTAGTATAGCCTTAGCTAAAAGCCAATTATTCCCACACTGGAAATGAATTTAAAAATAAAACGTTCATTCAACTAACATGCAGGCCAAGCATGACCTTGATTACGAATGATTTTCACTCTCTGTTTACCAAATTTTGAACCAAGGTCTGTAACTGTGTCAGCTAGAAATGCAATGAAGCAACACTATTATTTACTAGAATGAACTGAATTGTTCTAGACAAAATGTCAAATCCAGTGAATAAAGTTATCATAACATGTAATGAAATAAAAATAAAATAAAAAAGAATTTAAAACTAACACACAAGCAATTAAATTACATATACGTAACACTGTGACCTTTCACACAAAGCAGCATCCCAGCTAACAATTCCACGTTGCAGCAATGTTGCAGTAAGGTTGTGGCAACGTTGTCGTATAACGTTGTGGCAACGCAATTTGGTGAACTTGCTGGAATGTTGCTACAACGTTGTTGCTTAACATTATAAAATAACCTTCCTACAACATTCTCACAACATTCGAAACCTATATGGAAATCTGATGAAAGCTGCTTGTGTTTCTGAAACACACATTCCCCACTTCTGGCAAGAATGTCCAAATCGACAACACTGCAAAGATGTCAACATTACCATCCATCTAGGAGTTGCAATAGCAGGAATTTCAAGACTGCCATTGTCACCTATCAGATGTCAGTTTTGCACCAATTTTATTTTCGACAAACCAAACATCACCAGTCATTTGACAATAATAATAATAATAATAATAATACTAAGAATAGCGATAAGATGCCAGGGTACACTAATTGTTCCAACATTGTACAAATTTGCACTCTGCATGCAATGATGTGTGTCAGCTATCACAAATTAGTTCAAAGTCGCACATATAAAAATGCACTCTGCACAATATAGAATTTTTATTTATCTGTGCATACACTGAAAAAGAATCTTGATAAATTAGTAAGGATAAATATTTAATAAAAATACATAAGTCCATTCTGAAGTATGCAGTCAGTTTCAGTGCAAGTGTGCAGGTTTTCTAACATGGTTTATATGCAGACATTGCTTTCTGTTCATAGTATCAAATCCTCTTGCTGGGTACTTTTCCTAACAGGCTTTACAGCAGGGCCTTCCGTTATATTTAAATGGGGCAGGTGAGTTGACAAAGTAGGCCGGGGTTTTGGGGGACCTACCCCAATGGGGATAATTAATTTTTTTTTTAAAGTAGCAGGGTGTAAAGTAAAAGTAGACAGGTAAATCACACGACTTTTGCCTGATAAGGAATTCCCCTGAATTTACAGACTGAAGGTTCAGACATTAGTTTTTAAGAGACAAAAAGCAAAAACGGAAACCATACAACATATATTTTAATATCACTTTTTGTTTATTTTCAAGATTTAATTAAGATTAGGAATCAGAATCAGTCTCCTCCTCCACTCTAAAGTTTATCTGTTTCTTCTTCTGCTCAGGTACCTGCAAATTAAAAAATAATAATTTTAATGCTTAAACAAAGTCAAATATCATCTAAGCACTGCTTACATATTTAAAGTCACATTAACTAGCGTTAAGGATTATCCATAAAGGATGTCTGCACAGATGGGGGGTTGGTCAAATGCGGACAAGGGGGGAGGAAGTGCAAAGGACATTGGGGACGTCCGCAAGCTAGTATTTTTTGTTATGATATTCTGTGTTCAACAGCTGCTTTAGGCCTACTGCTTGTATTCCAGTATGTTTTGTTGACGTCCTTTATGGGTGATCCTTAAGTATAAATTATTTGTTAATTTCAATTTGTATGATTCGTGCCACAGAATATACACGAATGGGTTGGCATTAATGCATAGGTCTGGCTCCCAATGTCTGATGTTGATTATATGGCCCACATATCAGCCCTGTGGACCTGAGCGAGTATACAAATAGCCAATGTACCGCAGCCTGTATAACGCTCTCAATTCAGACAATACAGTGCCTGGCCTGTGATGAAGACCCTGGCTGACCATGCGACTGCAGAGCTAGTGCCAGCCTTCCTTGAAGCAGGCAGCTGGCTGCAGTAGCCACCACTACCAACGTTCCCTCTAATATTTTTCTTGTGTGCGCGGAATTTTTGAAACTGCAGCTGCTGCGCGGCATATGCATTTGCTACCAAAACCATAGAGCAGTGTATAATGCTAAATGGGGACGTCCGCAGCCATAGGGGGTGGGTGAGGTGTAAGCCACATGCGGACAAAAGCGGCCATGGGAAGAGAGGGGTTTAGGAAAACAGGTATTATCTGCGTACGTCCTTTATGGACAACCCCTTATGAAAATGTATGAAACTTTCTTCACTGCACTTGTGCTTCCCTTAATATTATTAAGCCAAGTTACAAGGTAACTCTGCATTTGTCATTTCAGGCAAGTAGATGGAGAAATCTATTTACGCAAAGATGAATTTATTTTGTCCAGATATTTCATGTGAATAAAAATTCCAAGTGGAAGCACTTGCCTGATCAGACAAGATGGATGTAATATGTAGTTAGCTGTACTCCAGATTTGACAGTCCTGGGAACTACAATAAGCTGATTTCGTTTGCAATTTAGAAATGCATCCGCTTTACCAATACCATGCTTTGAAAGACAAAATTGAATCCAATATTGATGAAATAAGAGTCAAATGGCTAACCTTGTATTTTATCCCTCCACGTTGGTTGGGTGCATATTTGAGGGTCTCCTATATGGCCTCTTCAATTTCATTTGCTTTTGCTTTGCCATTATTTTTCAAGCAGGCTTCTGCAAGAGTAACACAATGTTTTAAAATAAGTGTCACAACCAAGGATGCATTGCTTTGTTCTAAATGCCAGCAATAATCAATGGAGCATTTATAAAACATACTTTGAAATGTGGTCTCAAGTTATTTCATATACAAGTAATTGCAGAATGTGTGTGAAGAAATTTGTTGTACTTTATCCATTCATTTACAAATCTCGGGCAAGTCACATGAAAAACAGACAACTGAAATCAAGTCATACCTACTTATCAAAACCCAGCATATCAGAAGCTCTTGAAATGGTTTTTCCCTTTACGTCCCTTTAGGCTATACTCTGACCAGAGTCTTTTTGTTCCTAGCTTTTTCATCATCCTGCAGACACTATCCCCAATATTATACCCATCAAGGGAGCTCAGGCACTATATCTGAAAATAATAATAATAATAATAATAATAATAATAATAATGTGACAAAATATGCTTTAATGTAGTTTTTTTTTTTTTACATGGGTTTTGCATGCAAATTTGTTTGCTCAAACCTGAAACAGTTTGGCAACACCAAATATGCAACACAATGTACTAAAAGCAATTATAAAACAAATTAACCACCGTGAATCATTTAACTTCATAAATGACATTCACTCTAAGATTGAATTAAAAGAGCCACAAAAATATGTACTAGTGTATATGTAGTAAAACTCCTGTACATGTTCATCTCTAAACATGTTTTGGCCTACATCCGTAAAACTTAATAGCTGACCACTACATGTTCTCCCCCCCCCCCCTTGAAAATAATTCTGCAGGTGCCCCAGCACTTGTAGGATGCATATTGAGGTTCACAACAGTAAATAAAGGTTATAGACACGATAACAGTTTTATCTGAGAAAATAAGGCCCCGAATTGCCATCTTCTTAGAGAGTTCTGGATTATCCTCCATCCTCTGGCAAAGGCCCTCTAGTTCCTCCATTGAATCACATGGTATTGCAAGAATTTCTTCTGTACATTCTGTGTCTGGGCCTTGTGTGTTAACTAAAACTGCTCCTGCTGATTCTCAATAATTGTGTCCAGTTTCATAAGTACACTGAGCTGGAAATCTGTAAGAGATTTATGATACTATAAGCATCTGTTTTGAAAGATCAAAATCATTGCTAATAACTCCTTGTAAAGATCTGTACAGTGAACAGGTTTAACAATGACAAATATTTACGAAATGAAAATAAATAAAACTTACTGTCACTGGAATCCTGTATTTTGTTACTCTCTGGACGTGTTGTTTCACTACTGGTATCTGTAAAGTTGCATTCAATGTATATGGTTTTGGCGTCAGACTTAGAGGTGACACTGGTATACCTAAGAAAGGAAAATAAAAAACCCAATGGAATCATGAACAGAGTAGACACATCAATGAAAAAAGAATCCATTGCAAATACTGTTTACATGCACAAGTCTTGTACAGTATGTTTTATGATCTATAATTTAACTAATTACACATCTCACAATGTTCAGAAATAAGTGTCTGACCAACAAAAATTTATGCTTTCATGTCATAATCTTCCATTTCCAAACAAATTTTGGTGTTAACTCAATGTATATGATGTCAGTATTGAACACTAACATTTATAATGTCTACAAGATGACAAGATTATTATCAACTGAAGTGACGAGTCTGATGTGCACTGAACAAATGTTTTGAAATGCTGCAAAATGCATTTTTATTTTACTGCCACAAATTACCCAACATTTTGCAACACAAAACAGTTATACTACCTTAGATTAGAATTAAATTCATGAATACAGTGTATAATTGACTTACTCATATTTAGAGAGTAGTAAATGAAATAAAAGATTATATTTAAGTCAAATCCCCAATCACACAACTGACCTAGACCCATCAATTTCCAATGTAAACAAGTTCTTCCATCTTATGAATTAGTAAATATACTGCACAGCTGATGACAGATGTTATTCATATGTGCTGTGTTTATTAATCGCAAAAAGCTCATGTACATTATCACTGAAAACATGCCACTATTAGATTATTTACAACTGTAATTCATGTCAGTAATTATCAAAATTTAATTACCTTTAATATGCATTTTATTTTTTCACATCTATGTATATCAGCATATGTATACATGTCTTAACATAAATTCATTTAAATTTCACTTGTGATTGATTTATATTTGTATTACTTGCTATTTTTTTTTTTTAAAAAATGTTTTGGTCAAGAACGATAAATCTTATGCTCTTGACCTAAGCGCGCGTGATTCGAAATGTTAGCCTAACGGAAGGCATTTTACCACGGTAACCTATCCTATCCTCGATATTTTTCTTTCCAAAAATGTACCAGTGTAACAATATAATTTACTTAATACGAGTCGGATAAAAGTCACAGAAATATGCCAAACAGTTAGGTCATTTCATAAGTCGAACATGTTGGCCGATAGTCCCATTTTCTTTGTTTGAAAATGCAATTGCAGCCATGGCATTGTCCACAGGCACTTGATTCCGGGGTAAACTAATGTGTACACTCACCAATTAACAGTTAATTGGTGAGTGTACACATTAGTTTACCCCGGAATCAAGTGCCTGTGGCATTGTCTCGCGCCTAGCTCGTAGCAGTTTACATGTGCATGATTGCATCAACAGACATCAACCAATAAATAAACGTTATTTTTTGCAACTAAAAATGCAAATTTACATTAACTATTTAAAGTTCATACCTTGGTAGTTCAAAATAGCTGGAAACAGGAGATATGTATCTGCCACAACTGCGATTCGGTCGGTACAGGATGAGCTAGACTTCGGTTCGTAGATACGTAGAATATTGTCAAGGCAATGACAGTACCTCATGTTTGTAATCGGAAAAAGCCAACGAGTAAAATATTTTCCTACAAAAGTTGCAACCTTCTTATAGTTATTGGTTTTGAAAATAAAAATGAATAAACTACGAAACTATGATTGTTCCCCCTGACACTGTAAAGTTAACCACAACATTGGTACAACGTTGTAAACACGTTATATATTACCTTTGTAAAAATTATATTATTTCTTGTCCATTCTATTAGAATCAATGCACATACATACTATTTGTAATTTACTAAATCTTTTAGATCAGAGGACTACTTAAGATCATGTTCATGTGTGACGTTTTGTCAACGTTGCCAAAACGTTATTTTCCCACGTAACCAAAATACAACCATACAGCAACGTTGTGAAAATGTTGTGTTTTAGCTGGGATATTCTCACGATATAAAATCCACTGCGAGACCAGTTGGTCTGTCTGAAGGCACTTAACTATTGATTAATGAAGGCACGACAAGGAAGGTCTACAGACGGCGCCACATTAAGACTGTCCTCTCTCGTTCACTTCGTGCAGTTACATCTACTCAAACACATATTTATCTTGAGCACTGAAAGTGTAATGCACTGTTGTAACACATATTTTTGAACTGTATGTATAGAAAGTATTTTGATTTTTAAGAAATTTCGCTAGTCTCCCAGATAATTGTCGAATGAAGTTTGTTTTTATTGGAATGTTTACAAAGTGAAACATTAATAATTTCAGCACATCCAACAAAATCTAGGCGAACTGAACAAAAGTGTGCAAATCTCTCCCTTTCTCAGCCGTCCAATCTGTGAAATAAAACTTCGGGACAATTGCATCTACTTTGTTTTTCAAAAAACTGCATTCCCTCGCAGTAAAAATAACTTGGGATAAAAGCATACCATATATCTTGGTCTATGCTAATGATTATTAATTGCATATTTTTCATTAAGTCAAGAAGAACGGGTGAATCCGTGTATTTCTGTGTAACCGACAGAACGTTGTTCGTCACACATACGTAACAGTCTGGCGAAAACTCTGTGTGTCACATGGAATTGCATATATGTTTTTCCTTTTTGTTTCATGTTTCGCAATCTCTACAGGTCATGGAAGTTTCCCTTCTGAAGCATATCTCGCAAATTCATGAACTACATGGGAGGGTGTGCCCCCCACCGACTTTGCACAAACAAATTTAAATGAAATTGAAATGTATTCTAATGATTTTTAATTACCTTATAAATATATTTATAACTATCGTTTATACACATTACAGTGTAGATGATGTATTTCTCGGACAGACGAACTGAGAAAAAGAAATAGAGAACACCAATTTGTTGGAATCAACAATTGAACTGATCTTGACCAGACTAATTCGCAGCAGATCTCTCTGAGTCACGCGAGATTCTCCTGTAGTGAGGCTAGGTTGTATGACGATATGCAACGTTATATCTACATTTTCTCGCTTACTGCCAGTGAAAGCATCGCTTCATATGGTTTATGAAAATTACAAATATTTAAATATTTTAAATGTGGTCAAAGTCTTTTTCTTTTAGACAACCACAGAAAATAAATAAAACAAATGTTTGTTCTTCTTCTCCTTGCGTCCATGCTCGATTTAATTCTGGCACAGCCAGTTAAGTTTTGCAATGGGTTCTTTCTTTCTGTCGTTAGACATATAGATCCATCTCTCTGTCTATAAAATCTATATCATCTCTTGAACCATTTACATGTTATATTATTTCGTGAGATAAGATCTCCTAACCTTGATGGAAATGTTATCTCGTTTGTATGATATTCCAGCTCCTGAGAGAAACTAACGAGAAATACGTTGAAGATAATAATTCTCAGCTACGAGTTCGTGAGTCACGAGCAGCAGATTAAGTTGCCTTAAATTGACAAAACGTCCCCTGGAAGAGATAATTGGCGGTGGGCGCAGATAATTACAAGACGTACTCGAAGCAGTGTATTTCGTCTCCTGTCTTTTAAACTACCCTCGTTTATTTTATTCTTAAAATCTAGACTATTCTCCATGAATTATTTATTCCTGTGACAACCGCGTATGCTGTCGTTCTAACTTACCCACATCTCGTGTGTAATTATTAGATTTCTATATATAGATTTCAGTTCCAGTCCGAACTCCATTGTATATAGGGATCTATCAGGTTTCGGGGTCAAACGTTTATGGTAATATTACTAACTCAAATAGTATCCCGTGACTGATTATAAATAAGGTTATTGTGCGATAGTTTTTCCTATCGTAGAATCATTTTATTTTTAACATATTCCCAATTTCATGAAGTAAACTTTTCTCCAACGTATGATACTGAAGGGTGACGCAAATATGGTCACCGGTGATTTCAAGAAAAATATATATCAAAGCCTTCATAAGGTAGAAACTTAAAGTAATTCGAGGGGTGACAATGCCTCAGTGACAACAACAAATGTATTCCACTGGCGATAATGCATTTTCTCACACTCAGTAATTTCATTATTCTATTGGGCATTAACATAAACATGCATTTGTTAAACCAATTTTGTCAAACATATTGAATTTAAGTCCGTTAAGGACCATAATTAAGCCCGCGTTGCGAGTTTCGGCACCTATCAACCACCTCTCATGCATTAGTGCCCTAATTCATATTCTAGGTTTGGATAGATATATCCAAGGATATGCACCATTCTGTCTGTCTGTCTTTCTTATTGTATATAGGCATAAACTGATCAATATAGTTTAATCTATGAAAAGTACATCTTTAAATAAAATTACGCTGGGTGTACGTATGAAGCTAAGAGCTTGGATGAATTCTTGAGCATCCTTTCCTTAAGCTTTGTGCCATACTTAACATAAATAATGTTGATGATGGTGCTGAAAATGAAGACGCTGCTTTGACGACCAAATTTAAATGCCGAGAACTGCGATGTTATTTTGGAATTTTTTAAATTTTTTTTTTACTGTCTTTCAAGTACGATGTCTTAAACAAGTACGCTGATCCAGAGACGTGTAGAAAGTGACTTTTTTATTGTATTGTATGTCCTCCAGGTCCACCTTCTCCTCGTGGAAATGACGGATTACCTGGGCTGCCTGGCGCGCCTTGACCTAAGGGTCGTCAGGGTCCTTCTGGTCAGCCTGGTTTTCCTGGTCCTCCTGCAAATAAGTAGATCTGGTCTTTCACCGATATTTCCGGATCCTTGCAGAAGCACCATGTTAGCACCCCAACTGATATAGTTATTGTTTCACCTGATACTTTTCCTCATACTTCTAGTACTGTTTTTAGTGGAACTGAATGGTAATACTACTTTTCTTCCCGCTGTTAGGTTGTCAACGATATTTGGATTAGTTCTCTGTTTATTATATCTTATGCCCTTATGTAATGTTTAAACTTAAGAAATTTCTGCTAAGTATACTTTGTGCTAATAAACAATTCATTTCAATAACATTTTAGACTTTACAAAAGTTCTGTGTTTTAGATAAAGTAACGAAGTATAGAACAAAGCTTACATCTCTTTCCCAATGTCAAAATTTGAAAGTTTAAATTAATTAAATTTTTGCATTTAAAACATTTATTTACATTTTATCTTTTCTCCTCTTTTTCGTTCATTTACTCACCTTTCCACCTTTATTCATTCTTTGCCCGTTCTGTTGCATTTCTGCGATCATCTGAAGTATAGATATGAAATTGCTAAAGCAGTTAAGATAGTTAGCATTACTCTAAATCACACTTTAAGGTTACAAATCAGTCTCTTTTTTCAAACGGTATGGTAGTAGGAGCTGTGAGAACCTTTAATAATGTGTGAGAAAAGAACTGGCAATCGATATCTGTTGCTCTCCACTATTTCTTTGAAGACATATGCGGCATATTTAAAAACCCAACGAATACCAATCTATATTTAGTTGTTACAGTTTAAATATCCAGTTTGTCATGTCTGAGTGTAGCTTTACGCGTGATAATGAAAATCGCTGTAATGGTGCGAAAGTTTTTAGAATAATTTCTGTACAACAAACTTAATCTGTCTGTAGTATAAGTTTCACATTACATTCTATAGTAGTGCCCTTTGTTGGGGCCAGATCAGCGTGACAAATAAACATTAAACTTGATATATTGGCTAGGATTGCTGTAGCTTTGCAAATTGTAATAATCAACAAGTTCTGTTTGTGGCATGAACTGAGTTTTAATTAGGACCCGCTTGTTAACAGTGAGAACAGACAGATAGAGCGCGATGTTAACCTGAGGTCATAGCGGTAAACTGTTTAGGGTGACATTTACCTGAGAAGATGTTTAAGAAGTTGGGGTCCATTTGCAACAGGTGTCATAGGATGATATTCTCCAGAATAACAGTTATTAATGAAGGCAGGCTAGGAAGAAGTTTCTAACTTCTAAAGAACTGATAAGTATTTTGGCAGGTAAAGTAGTAATTCTGATTGGCTAAGCTAAACGAAGGAGCGTGTTCCCAGAAGGAATTCAGGGGTTTTTAGATTGTTCAATCGTAGAATTAAGCAGTCAGGCAAGAGGATTTATTTTTCCAATGTTTGGAAATCTGTGTCAAGGAATCTCTAATTAGCAAATTAAGCTGGTTAGGACAAAGAGTGAAATCCATTAATTCTTGTTTAATTAAGTGTGAATTCTCTTCAACCGAGAATCGAGTAACGTGTGTCGGCCGATAGATCAGCTGGTAAAATCTTGGTCACAACGGGGTGCGATGGTTTATCTAAAGAGGACTAATTAAATATTTTCCACCGTAGGAATGCGAGGGCGCTTGAAAAGACATAAATTCTATACGAGTGTGTATCAATAATAAGATAATGAGTTTGTGTATTAGGCCAATGATAGTAACTAGTTCTGTTGAGTTTTGATGGACAAGATACGACGTAACAGAGAGTGGGAATCATAGTTGATCCCCAGGAGAAGACATATCTGGCATGTGTTTAGTTTCGGTGTTTATTTTTATTCTTTCAAGGGAAAGAAAATAGCTCTACATACCTGATTGCACAGTGGGAAATGGAGCACAGTGCGCATCTAAAAGGTCAATGACCCGAATAGGCTTGTAAAGGAAGCGAGAGAGAAGGAAATATACGATGAACGCCTACTCATCACCGGCAGTGATTTGGGAATTATCGGCTGCACTAGCTGGCGCTGTCATGCCATCTGAGTTCGATCTGTCACTCAATCATGTTATGAAATTTATTATATCAGTAACAGAACGGCTAGATGAAATTAGCATATTGTAATTCTATATCTGAGAAAAAACGAATTATACACATGTCATTCTTTATTTATATAATAGATTAAATTGGGTTAAAATATGAAGACAGAACTAACGTAAAAATAAATGAAAACAGTACAAATACAGCACAAAAGGCTACATCAAAAAATCACCTGAAGATGAAAGATTGCTTCCGAATAACGAGGAGAAACGGAAAACGAAAGATACCTCGTATAGACATATTGAGACTATAATTACCAGACCCAATCAGAGGGATATAGAATCGGATGTTTTTGAACCAGTCGTAAGAAACAAAATAAGACGCGTTCTGCTGTCCAATGTCAAATCAATATAGAATATAGATGTTGTAAGGACAGCTTTTACAACCCTTCGAAAGGAGGAGGGTGTAACAATTATATTCGTCGCCTCGTAAAGGAACGACCCCATTGGGATGGAATAAATGTAGGGAATGGATATTAAATAGAAAAATAGAAACGGTCAAAAAGATTACCCATCTCATAAAACGTATGGTAAATATAACAAGTAGTGCCGATAAACATAGGCACATGACTGTTAATTGCGTCCTAATTGTAATTATTGACATCGTCTCAAGATGGAAGTTATGTAATGTATAGATTCAGAATTTCATAGAATTGTTATTAGACACAGATCTGTTCGCTATTACAGAACATTGTCTTTGTACAGAGAATCTGACTTATTTAGGCACACAAATTACATGACGATTTTAAAGTAGTAGGGCATCCTACTGAACACATACTACAATGCTACAGAAGTGGTGGCGCAGTTGCCGTATTTTATAGATAATCACTATGTAAAGCAAGCACTTTACAAACTGATTTGCCAAATATTATGGCGTTGAAAGAATCAGTGAGAGAGTTGGAACCTACAATTTTGATTGTAACTTACTTTCCTTCCACAATAAGAACTGACGATGCATATGACATTTTGTGAAACTGTTTTTGATATGTATGGTAGATATTCAGTTGACAATATATGCATAACTATTGGTGACATGAATGCAGATCGTGTGTGTAAAAACCCATCCAGAAGAGACCACTCAAGTAAAGAATAGAAGAGAGAAACATCGTTGCTACTTCAGTGATAAAACCTCTGGAACATTACATTATGTATAGATCAAAGGACATATCACGGATGTCAACACTTGATTATATACTAATACATGAAATAATCAGAGGTGGTGTATAAAGTTACATAGTAAATGACAGAATTTATTTCTCAATATCGGATTATCTACCTGTTACAGCAGCACTTGCAAAAGATATGTTGAGAGAATATATGAGGACACGCGTATTTCCAAGAATTAAATTGAACTTGGTGAATCCATTAGAAATGAGCATGCATAAGTCTGACGTTAACATGTTCTTGAATTTCACCACTGAGTGTATAATGGTAGGAGATATAGAGAAGTATAATGAATTGATAACTAAGAGTGTAAAAACTGTATCAGCCAGATATATTCCAAAGTCTGAATTCAGCTCGCACTTGACGCCTAATTGGAAGCAAAGTGGCCCTGAAAAGTTAAGCCAAGAAATGAGAGAAGGTAGCGGAGAATGGAACAGACCTGGAAAAGTTAGAAGTACAGACTGTAACGCAACAGAAAATATAGGGACGCAACAAGAGAGTTCAGAAACACTGGCTAGATAAAAAAAAAAAAAAAAAAAGTATATGGAGTTTGCTTATTTTATGAGATAGGAAAGAGTGCAGAAACGGGAATGGACGAATTCTACGCAGTCATACGGGAAAGTAGGAACAATAAATCAGATTATGGTAACATTGTATTGTAATCCGAGGAGTAGAATCCAAAAATTCAGATGAATTTATGGAAACCATAGTTTTTTGAATTAAGTGGTACAACATATGAGAATATAGTGATTGTGTCAAGATGAAGAATATGTACGAGGAAAGGAAACTAGAGACTGATAACATAAAAGGTGACCCTATTACACAGGAAGAGTATTGCGGCAGATCAAGTCTCGCAAAATAAAAACTATCACCAGGCATTGATTGCGTATCGAATGCGCATTTAAAGCATGTTCGAAAATATTTAAACAGATTGTAAGGGGGCAAATTTCTGTCGATCTATGAAGAGCACATTAATTTGGGCAGGTGAATGATTAATTAGATTTATGGGGACCTTTGCCTGTTAAATCGCCATAATGCACGGAGTTTTAATGTCTGTGTCATGTGAGAGAAATGATTTTTAATTAAGCATTCGTTTATTTAACCGTCTGACAGACCGGAAGTCTAGGGTTAACTTTGATCTTGTATCGGAATTGTCAGATTTGAAATTTTCCAGAATCAGTTATTTGGAAATCTCGAGGTCAGGCAGACTACAATTTTGGCGCCTAGTTATAAAAGGCGGGAGATATATTTAATCCGGATTGATTACGCTAAACAAGGGGCGTGGTTCCCACACGAAATTTCTTTGTTTTAATATGTCCCATTGCAAATTTGAGTCAGTCTACATTTTTCAGCAAGAGAAAACAAGTGGAGGAGACTCCGAGGATGAATTTAGAAGAAATTCTCTCGTAAAATAATTATCCAAGGGACCGGATGTCTGGAAAGACGACGGGCACAATTCTGGCGGTAGAAGCGAGCAAAGCTTGAAAGCACAAGGTATCTGCGCCAATCTCATGTAATTCGTTGATGTCAATATAACGATTTGATTGGTTTATTTGCTTATATTTGCATGAATTTTTTGTTTAAATTCGTAGATCAATTTTATTGATATGAATATAACTGTGTGAGTTCATCTATCTGAATCCGTACAATGATCTTCTTTATATAAGTTTGACGAATTGTTTGAATGTGTCGTCTTGATTGTTATAGGAAAATAGGTATTCTAAGAATTTCATGCCTTACCTTAGTTGATATGAGTTACGAGAATCCGTGTGAATTCACCGACCTTAGATGATTTCACGTATGATAAAGACTTGAGTGCGTATTGACTGAAATTAACGTTGTTAAGCCATGAAGTGAGATTTCATGTATGCTAAAGACTTGAATGTGAGTATTGACTGAAATTAACGTAGTTAAGCCATGTAATGAATTTCATTCATTCATTTGTGTAATTGAGACGAGAACAGAACTGTTATGTCTCGTGGGATCATAATGTGAGTCAGGTTGAAAGCCGTTAGGAAGTACATTAATCTTATGAAACTACGTTTGTTTATGGTCTGCCATGTTTGGCTTGACCGGATAGCCTTTGGTATCTGTTTGAATTCCGATAGAACGATATC
This sequence comes from Megalonaias nervosa, assembly GCA_016617855.1. Classification (NCBI taxonomy): domain Eukaryota; kingdom Metazoa; phylum Mollusca; class Bivalvia; order Unionida; family Unionidae; genus Megalonaias; species Megalonaias nervosa. The sequence goes on along the minus strand of JAECUM010073134.1, from coordinate 5,201 downwards.
TGACATAACGAGAGGGGAGTAATGATCTATTCCCAGTAGGATATCTGACAGGAAATTTAGGTAGCTTCTCTGTTTATTTTGAAAGGGGGAAGTACCTTCGCTGAACGTATCCACGACCTACTTATCCAAGTAACTACGTATCACGTACTTACGTATCCATCTACCCACACAAAGTTCGAGGGCCGAAAGAGGCGAGACAATAGAGAGTTTGGAGAAGAGAAAAGAAAAGCGAAAAGGACCAAGAAGGACAGCCACAGTGAAGTTGGAATGAACCGGAAAAAAGCAGGTTATGAAGTTGTACAAGGCGATGACTTCGATTGTTCACTCGATTCCATGATGAACCAATTCTATCATTTAAAACAGATCGGCTATTTATATAAGTATATTTGTGTTTGAAATTCGGTGAATGATTTATTTCAAAAAGAAGTGTATCTTCCTAATGTAATGTATTATCACAGTTGTTATGCAATTGATTAAATTGTTGTTTTTTCATGTACGGGGGCTCGTGTCATTCTGTTTACATATCTGCTCAGATCTCTATCTCTTCCACCTATAAGTTTCACACTTTATATTAATATTTACTCGATCCGGGCAATAACACCGAAGGCGATCACCCTCTAGACAACGATAACCCAATAAAGCGGACATCTTGTAAGAAGGTACAATCTGTCAATCAATTCCACCAACCAAACAACCTACCCCCAACAAAGTGGGGGCTCCGTAACACAGATATTTAACTGCCCTTTTTTATTACATCGTCCAGTTTGAGTACTTGCCTAAGGGCGTGTAATGTCCGCTTTTCTTTTTCTAGAGTACATAAATGATCTATTGGATGAATTAATAATGACTAATTGTGGGTTAACAATGAATCAGATCAACATACCTGGCATGCTTTTAGCAGACGACACTACTCTACTGATACTCGTGAATACAGCTTATTGGTATGTACAGAAGTGGAAATTTAAATATAATCCTAGTAAGAGTATTTGAATAATATTCAGCAGAAGAAAGGAGGTGTACTCATCAGATGAAATTACGTTGGGATTACAAGATATTCCTAGAGCAAAAAAAAGTGAAATATGCAGGAGTTACTTTTTCCCAGTCAATGAAAATTAAGGATAGTGTAGACTATTGTTGCAATAAAGCTAAACGTGTAACAATTTGATTATTATTCCAATTGCTTCAACTTGTTGCACGAATGCTATCTGAACAAGGCTCGTGTCAATTTTTATCATATTTGTGATAAAAATGCTTTAATAAACTTCCATTTAATGTTCACTTCCAAAAATATATATTATAATGACCATAGTCTCTATCAATGTTACTTCTAATATACATTTGGCCTTATATTATTGTTACCGTTTACTGATCATACACATTTAACATATACCCAAAGACAATATCATGCCCTAATGTATTTTTCCCTTTATGTACTTTTACCAAGAAATGACCAACACATGAGAAATAAATCAATATATACACTGGATTCTTGATTTGTGGAGGCGTATGACACGACAGGATTAGATTTATGGAGACAGCCTTGTTATTAGTTGATTTTAAACCGAGTCAGTACTGAAAATTTAGAAGCTACCACATAAATAATAATAATAATAATAATAATAATAATAATAAACAGTTCCATGTCGATGTGTGTGTGTGTGTGTGTGTGTGTGTGTGTGTGCGTGAGAGAGAGAGAGAGAGAGTATTTGAAACTGTCTTTACCCCAAGGGTTAACGTGCTATCACTTAAACTCGTTTATGCTGTTTTATGGGTCTTTATTTTTACAAACTCTGATGAAATCTGTCAAGGACACCTTTCCTTGGTATGCTTATATATCATTGCTAAATTTCGGTTTATTCAAGCATATATGTACTCGTTTGTCGTCATAAAACACCCAAAAGGAGGCAACTGTTTATTATTCACGTATTCATTTCTTTAAAAGAGAATTTTTTTTAAAAAAAAGCCCACAGTAATATGTTGCTACAAACTGGGATTCAATGGCGAAAAAAGAAGAATTGTTACATATAGAACCTCGACGAATAATGCAGATGTATGTAATCCAGTAACGTAAGCGAGAAGAATTTGTTAGATTAGTGTGTATGCTATGTCAGGTTATCAAACGCGGCAATTACTATTGATCAAACATATCAAAATTTTAATCTCCTTAATTGATAGATCTAGGTTTGTTGAAGCATTAATTGGAAGCTTGCGCAGTACATGGCGGAGAAATGTTAAAGAAAGCACTCACATTCGTTAATGTGGATCAAATCACTTGATGCTAATTGGAAAATATAGTTCTTGCTTATATCACTGGAACGGAAACACCTTGGCTGTCCAAGTTTCGTCTGCAAAAATCTCAACCGAATGCTGAACATACTTCTCTTCTCTAGATTATAAGTTTGGGCGTGCTAACACCATACATCATCGATAACAGCGCCCTCCCTCCTCGTGTATGTTTGGATTTAAGCTAGATGATTTGCAGTTTCACCTTACATTGTAGTCCTGTTCCCAGTCAGACCGTTTACTTTCCACACATTTCATTTAATATCACGTCGTTTGGAATCTGAATGCATTATTCCATTCTGTTCTTCAGACCATTTTATTTAATACCAACTCATTTGGAATCTAAATTCATCATTTCATTTGTTGCATTAAATCATTTCATTTCAGACTACATCATTTTGTTTAATGCCACGTAATTTGGAAACATATGTCATCATTCCATTTTCTTCTTTAAATCATTTTATTTAATATCACGTCATTTGCAATCTGAATTCATCATTTCATGTATTGGTTTAAATCATTTGATTTTATGCTATGTAAATTCAATTAATAAAACGTCATTTGGGATCAGAATTCATCATTCCGTTTTGTTGTTTAAATCATTTGATTTAATATCAATTCATTTGGAATTTAAATTCATGATTTCATTTGTTGAGTTAAATCATTTCATTTTAGACTACATCATTTTATTTAATACTTCGTCATTTGGAAGCAGATATCATCATTCCGTTTTGTTCTTTAATCATTTAATTTCATACTAAATCATTTCATTTAATACCACACCATTTGGAATCTGAACTCATTATTTCATTTTTGGGGTTCAATCACTTCATTTCATGCTACATCGTTTCATATCAACATCATTTGGAATCTGAATTCATCATTTCATTTGTTGGGTTAAATCATTTCATTTCAAACTACATCATTTCATTTAATACCACGTCATTTGGAATCTAAATTAATCATTCCGTTCTGTTCTTTAAATCATTTCATGTGACACCACATCATTTGGAATCTGGATTTATCATTTCATTTGCTGGGTTAAATCATTTGATTTCATACTAAATCATTTGCTTAATGAAATCTTGGCGGACGGCTGCCCATACTGAGTAGCTAGATTTGTATATTTGCGTATCATCAACGTATAAATGTTGAGACAACGGGTGTCCATCGATGACACTTGAGAGCGACTGAGTGTATGGAATGAAGAGAACCGGGCCAAGAACAGAGCCTTGTTGAACACCAAAACCTAGATCAAGTGGGCAGGGATGTTTTCCATTTAAGGACACAATTTGTGTCTTGTTGACTAAGTTGAACTTGAACCATAGTAAGACTGTATCGTGCAAACCAAAAACATGCTGTAGTCGATGAAGTAGTATATCACGGTCTATTGTGTCAAATGCCGCAGATAAGTCAAGAATGGTGAGGACTATAATCTTTGCACCATTCAAAGCAAAGAAAAGGTCGTTCATTACTCGCAGTTTCGGTTCTGTGGCGAGGGCGATATTAAGACTGTCAATTGCTAAAAAGAATATATGAAATCAGATGAGATACTAGTTAGGATAGAACAACTTTTCTGAAATTTACAAATGAATGAGGGGTTGGAAACAGGTCGATAGTTCTTTAAATCGTTCGGATCCAGAGTCGGTTTCTTCAACAGAGGCTTTACAATCGCAGTTTTGAAAAATGATGGGAATTCCCCCAGATGAAGTATTGATAGCATCGTGATAGTGAAGGCAATATTGACTCTAATCACTAAAGCAGTTGGGATGTCAGAATATGATCGAAATTAGTTGACTTTTGAGCGCTTTTCATCACAATTGTATGTACCAAATCCATAGACAGGTTCAAATGCTGTTAACAGTTGCCGTGTATGTTCTGTATTACAACTGAATGGAGACAATGAGTCAATTGAAATTGTGTTTCAAGCTTATCTCTTATGGACTGAATTTTGTCACGGAAGAAATTTGCAAACAGATTCGATAGGTCGACCGGAGAATTTGTCTTTGGAAATGGTAAACATTTGTTCCTTGACATTAGCTTGTTCGTAATCTCGAAGAGTTCTTTGCATCTGGAACTTTCCATGATTTTAGTACTGTAGTAGGCTGATTATGATGCATGAACTATGTGCGTGACATTCTTTTTAGCAGTTTCATAGATCTGCTTATGAATAGCGATGCTGGTGAAAAGCTAATTCTTCTCAGCCTTACGGCGTTCTCTTTTAGCAGTAAGTAGCTGATACATAAAACAACTATACCATGGAGAACACCTTTGTATTGATATTCTGCATTTTCAGTGATGGAGCACGTTTGTCAAGCAATAAATGCAAGTAGTTGCCAAGGTGTAATACTGTATGAGGTAACGAAGCTGTTAGGTTTGCTTGGATGTTATTCATTAGATGGGTTATATTTATCATACGGAGGTCTCTCTTAGTAGAAATATAGAGATGAAGGGTTAGGGACTGTGATCTGATACAAGTTCATGTAACACCAATGAAGACTGAATAATATTATCATCATGTCTATGAAGAATCCAGCCTATAAAGTGGCTATGTTTATGGGTGGGTTGGCTAACTGACTGTTTGAGGTTGAAAATATGAATAGAATCTTGGAGTTTTGATGTGTTTCCGGGACAGTCAAATTGAATGTTGAAATTTCCAAGAATAATCTGGTTTCCACTTATCTAACTTCCATACTACTGGAGGTTAGAAAACTGCTCCAAAAAGAGAGATTCAGTCAGCTTGTTTTTTTCGACTAGGAGAAGGGAAGTAGAGGCAGAAAGAAAAAATGACTGACGTTTGTTCCACTGAGAGTGGTTTGCACCAGTTCAGACGATGTGTGTTCGAACTTGAAACTTGTAGTGCAGTTAAGACGGCGAATTGTGTAGTTCTTTGCGATCACAGCAATTCCACCTCCGCG
>JAECUM010073133.1:0-10399 GCA_016617855.1 Megalonaias nervosa | reverse complement strand
AAATAGTGAGGATGTACAAATTCGCGGTGAACGTGATAGGTGTTTCCACCTTCCTCGTCAGCAGCCGTAGCAGAATCCACTTTGAAAGGAATGACACGCAGTAACGGTACGGAGGTGTGTCCCACTACGTTGTACTCCACCACATCTGAGTACACAAACATCAAATTCAGACCTTCGTTCATTTCTACAGGGAATCAAAAATATTTCGCAAAATCCAAGTTACCCGTCATGGCTGGCATTTCGTTTCTCATCTTGATCAATTTGGGGTCTCCACCCAAAATGTCATACAATTCAGGACAAAATGTAATGGCCAAAACTTTGTCCTCTGAAAATTTCATCATTAGGCGACGCGCTATTTTGTGGTACTCGATCGTGACACTTCTTCTGGCTTTCTCCAAGGCTTTACCAACATGAAATTGAACCTGTCAGCAATGGCGTTCACCAAATGTTGACCACGAAAATAATAGCCCGCAGGAATTTTCAACAGATAAGTGTTTTTTTTTAAGTTTTGGGGTCTTGTGATTTCATAAAGTCAGCTACACTAGCGCGTTCATCCATGGCTTGTTGCACTTGTTCGTCATAAACTTCTACCGTAAAAGTGTTTTCATTTTCGACGATGTTTTTGATTTGTGTAGGGTGAATCATTTCCACTAAAGCCACTTCCCAATGGGCTTCGTGATCCAATTGGATGGCTTGAGGTAATCTGGCCGAGAAACAGCACAAAGTGTTATTGGGAAACACCTCCATGGAACTGTCACTGGATAACGTTAAGTAAAATTGGTTGTTCATAATTCCACAGTTCTAGTGTCCGAGGAGTCACTGGAAGTCAGAGGAGTGTCTAAAAGAGGATGGTTAGGGTGACTGTTGGAAGGGGGACTAACGTTGGACACAAGACTCCCGTTGTTGTTTCCGTTAGAGAAATATTTCAGAGACCGATTGGGAAGAAGGTAACCAATGCAACTGCTAAGTAAAATGGTCCACAATTGTTTGTCTCCTTGTTGCAAACTCAAATTGGCAATGGCAGCACAAATACACCACAAAGATATGGCAGAAAAAGACGATTTGCGTTTTAGGCACACGTTCTCCACACCACACCCACAAGGGTTGCTTTTGTAGATCTTGCAGAGAAGAACTGGGGGAAGGAGTGGTCACTGCAGTAGCTGAGGATGTGTTGAAGGGCATGATGGTCACTTCTTTTTATAGTCGATGAGTTGCGAAGCGGCGATCCAAGAGTCAAAACTGGGAGGATATCCTTTCCAACGTACTTTGACTTCTTTGACACGTCGTTTTCCCACTTTACGAGTTCTTAGATCGAGAATGCTTCTATCTCGTACACGTCGTCTTCTTTTTTGGTCACACGTTGTAACTCGGGCAAGTAAAACGTTCATTTTAACTCTTCCCCGTTCATGTCTTCCAATTTATAGACAGGAGGATAACGGCCACGCATTTGTTCAGTGACACGAAACAATTCGATGGTCCAGTTGGGTAAGTAACCTTTGTCGAAAGTGCGTTTGGTTTTGCCAATGCGTACCCAATCTCCTGATGCCAACACTCCACCTTTCTTGGGGACAGTCACTGTTGGGGACGTACCAAACAGACGCTCGAAGACGGCCACTTCGTTGTCAGCAGTCACTTCTTGGGGCGCACGCCCTATGTTCCGATGGTAAGATTGATTGTACCATTGGACAAGGTGTGTCAAGACGTCGATGTACTTGAGAGTGTGTTGATGCGTAAAAATATTTCCACATGCGTTCTTTCAAGGTACGTTGAAAACGTTCCACGATGCAGGCTTTGGTTTCGGGATTCTCGGTGGTGAAAAAATGAATGTCACGTTTCTTCAATTCTTTTTGGAAAGCTTGGTTTAGAAATCCGGTGCCTTTGTCAGTTTGCCATCGAAGAGGGTGACGCCCGCTTTGTTTCAACACCAGTTGCAGGGCTTGCACTAACTCACTGCTCGATTTGGAAGTCAATGGTACGACCCAAGCAAATTTGGAAAACACGTCGATGACACAAAACAAATATTTGTAGCCACGATTGTAGGTGGCCAAATGAGAGACATCGGCTAAATCGGCTTGCCATTGGTGATCGATACCCTCTACTTGGGTGCGACTTCTGGAAAATTTTCGTCGAATGGGTTTGTGTAAGGTGTACGTGGCTTGTTCTTGTAATCAGCGTTGCACATGAGGTAAACGGATACTTTTCAGTCGAGTTTTTGCAGCACGATACAATTTCTGAACTCCTCCGTAACCTGTGGGATGGACTGGATCGTAGTAAATGCTGGCTAACACCTTCTCCATTTTTTAATAAGTGATCCACTCTTCACTGATGCTACTATGAATGGGACTAGGGGGTGGTTTAGAAACGGTTTTACGTGTCCGATGTGCCACGGGTGTAGAAGTGGAAGGTAGTGGTGGTGGTGGTGGTGGTAATGGGATGGCTTTGGTCTTCTTTTCTTTTTTCACTTCTGGTTTCCTTTCTTTCTTTTTCACTTCTGTCGAAGGAGGAGTGGACATCATCTTTTTAACCCAATCTTTAAGTTCTTCTCGTTGGGGTGTAGGGGAAGGGGTCAACAAGGACGCTGCAATCTTACTAGGGATGGGAGCTGCTGACGGTGTTTGAAAGACTTCTCTTGCCTCTTCTTCCTCAGGCATCCGTGGGGCTGCCTCTGTCTTGACCACTGGGAGTGGTAGTGGTTGTGGTGGTGGTGGTGGTGAACTTTTCATCAGGGCCTTAAAATCTTTCAGAGTGGGTTGAGCTGTTTCGTCTAAAGCTTTTTGGTGAAAGAGTTTCAGTCGTTGTAACAACTGACCGTACCGTTGCGATTTTTCCGTTTCTGACAAATCGCTGCGATCCATCAAGGATTGCAATTCGTGTTGTAACTGAGACATCTCGGTCAAATGAGGATTGGGAGGTAAATGTGGGGTTCGTTGTTCTTGCCAACGATGGTATTCCATCCATCGTTTGTAAGGCACTAAAGCCAGTTTTCGTCCTTCCATTGGATTTCAAGGATCACGTCTGAGATCTTTTGACTCCAAAGGCCCCTTTTATCTTCTTGGACCTTTTTATCTTCATCCTCCCAGGATGTTTCCCAATGCTCCTTTCAGCAAGGGTCCTCCTATTGTTCCCATTACTCCTTTCAGCAACATGGGCAAAAAGGGTAAAATTCCTCCGCTTTGCACCAACATCTTTTTCTTTTGACCAATGGGTATTTTCTTTTGGACCATTTGGCGAAGAACGTGTCGATGTTTGCCTAAGCATTCTTTCTGGTGTTTAGACAAAAGTATTGTGCCTTTCAAGACATTCAGACAACATTCGCACACGGTATCGATGACGTCTTTGGAGGCAGTTTGAATGAGTTTTTCTCGCATGGGTGGAGAAGCTTTGGACAGGACGGACAACATGTCCCAGTGTTTGGCAAAACGAGGTGGCAGTCCTTTCTTTTTTCCTTTTCCTTTTCCTTTTTGGACAGAAGAACGACGATGGTGACGGTGTGCACGTCTTGGAGGGGAAATCTTTGGGCGTTGAGCAGTACAAAACACTGATCCCTATCGTTTTCCTCGGGTCTTTTTATATTGGAATGCGACGCCACTGATTGTCTTTACGTCGTATCAACTTGATGACAGGCAACTCACGTCGTGGAGGAGTTCGCAACGGACTAAATCTGGACAGTTCTTGCTTGGACAAATCCAGTAAACTCTGTAACACACCCGTTCTCTCTTGGACTTTGATTTTGGGGGCAGGTACTTTGTGATCAGCGACCACTGCCGCTAAAGAGGAAGAGGGTGTCACAGCTGAAGGAGAAGTTTTTGGAGACGCTCTTTTGCGGGTAGAAGCTGTTTTCTGTGGACTTTTCTTTTTCTTTTTCTTAGGCTGTGACCTGGTCTTGACACCGTTGCTCTTTTCCTTTTTCTTCTGGGCACGTTTGGGCGTGGCTTTTTTCTTGGGGACGACTTAGGGAGCATTAGGATCCCATTTTAAGAGGGAACGAATGATGACACCTCCTAGAGAACCGCTACCTCCAGGTTTCAAAATGATTTGCTTTTTGGTTTGAGTGTCAATGCGAGGATCGGCCAGTTGCGTCAAGGCGCCTTTGTTTCTGTCAAAAAAACCGTTTGGTTTGATGTGGAATCTGAATGATGCCTTGCAGTAATTGACGTGCTGTCACCGTAAACCATCGTAAGACTTCTTTGAGACTAGCTTCTAAGACACGAGCACGTATTTGTGGACTTTTTTCGCGACTGATACCGTACAAGGCACGAATCAATTTAATGGGAAGATGAGACTGAAGGGACGTCATGTTGACGATGTGTGAGACAGAGTCAAAGTGACCGAGGTTTTTATAGACTTTTTTTGGTGATTGTGATTAAGTCGACGAAGGGGACGTGTACACGACAGGCCCTCCGTCTTGGCACCAGTGGTGAAACAGATGGGTACTAAATCGCAAATAATTGGGAGTGGTGGGTTTTAAATCCACGAGTAAATAAGCGTGTGGGGTTTGAGTGGCATCGTCGTACGCATTTGTCAGCCAAGGCGTCCCTAACTGTGTGGCTAAGACTTGTATTTCGATTTATCTCTAGGGCTTTTAAACAACACGACGTAATGAGCATTGAGACTAATGGTACGATGGCTTTACTTTGTTGTAACAAATTGTGGGTGATGTAAATGACACTGGCATTACGATGATGCCGTTTGCGCGTAAACCACAGTTTAATTTCTTCTTTGTCTTCTCCTAACATGTTGTCAAAGATAACCAAATGGGTTTGACTAGGATCAGACACGATCCCGTCGTCTTCGCCAGGAATGTCTTCCACAAAGATGATGGAATCGCCTTGACTTTCTCGCAGAAGGCTGTACGCCGATTGCCACTCTTTGTAACACCACACGATGCGTTGAGGGGGACGATCGATCAAATGATGTTTATGTTCGATCAAACGTTTGACAAATTCGGTTTTGCCTGAACCGCTTGGTCCGGCAATGAGCATGTTAAAGGGATGGCAAAGATACAAGGCCTTCCAACTAGTCCGATCTACGTATTCGTCAATGACTTTGACAGTGGAGGAAGAGGGAGCAGAGACAGTAGAGGTAGCGATAGTAGTGTAAGAAATGTCACTCTTGACACGAAGACAGACAAGACAAGAGTTTTTATACTTTTTTCAGGACACGTTTATTGTCATCTTTAATGGCGAACAACACGAAAGACAAAAATACATAAAAGCCAAATGGTTAAGTACATAAATAAAAGACACATCAAAACGATCAAAGTGGAATATAAACAAGTCTCTGTACAACATTTGTGATGATCAAGAGGTGAAATCGTAGGGGTAGTGTGTAATGTTCTGAGAGTCTCTACACTCCTTGGCACAATCAAACAAGAGTCCTCCCGGAATGGTCTTTCAGGGATGTCGATCACGGTCCTGTCCTGAAGAGAGTGGTTTTCCTCGGTCACGACTTCTTCTTCTTCTTCTTCTTCACGAATGTTCTCTTGTAAAGTATCCATAACCATGTCAGTCACACACTTCTCCTAGAGCGTAAGTAATGAACGTAGTGAGTCATTTCTGACCACTGCCATTCAGGGTAATGGTCAAGAATGTCAATAAAATCTTCGAATGTAAATGGTCTAAAGCGGAATAGTAGGAAGAAAACACCCTTGATCCAGAGAAATCGGACTTGTTTGTTGACTTTGGTCAATTTCCTCTTGTGAATTTCTCGACACAAAAGTTCTACAGTCACTAATTGAGATTTGGCTCTGGCAAGTTCCTGCCAAATGTCCTTGTAGATCTTCTCTTGCAATTCGTTTGGTAATCTTTGAAGATTATTTTTTACATGGGGTTTAAATACTTGTCTAGGGGTTGTCCAACGTTTGACTCCTAGCCCCGTAGCTGGTTTCTTACAGGACATGGTATACCCACTTCAATGACAAGGTTCCACTAAAGGTAGGTAGTGACAATCTGGAGACCATCGAGCATGTTCCAGGTAAGCGCAATCTTTCTTCTCCCACTCGTGAAGTGACACACCACAAATGAAGCACTTGACTTTATCCCCTTCGCCCAATTAGATAAATCCAGTTCTAGCTAATTCTTCGGAGGTAGGTCCTCCCAGATATTTTGGCCATTTTCCTCGATAGGTTTGGAATCGACTTTCATAGTCACAGTATTCTGGCAAACGCAAAGGGAACGAATATTCGTCTTTCACAGGTTCATTTCGATGACGGTACGGTGAAATATGCAGGAGCCTGGTAGCCGCATGGTTTCATTAGGATGACATCAACCATGAAAAGGAGTAAAGTGAAAAGGTGTACGATAACGAGTGGCATCGTTTTCACATCCATCAGGTTTGACAGGCACAGCATCAGTTTCCATGGTAGGTATGGTAGTAGTAGTTATAGCAAAGTTCCCATGATGATGTGGTACTGAATCGCTAAGGTCATAGCGTACGGCATCCGTGCCATCGCAAGGCACAGCATCGTACCCAAGTTTTCTCTTGCTTGATACTTGCAGTTTGAAAGGATTCATTTTTTTCTCGCTTGGCGTTTGTAGTGACAATGAACTATCAGTCTTGAATGTTGTCCCTTTTTATATGCTCGCCAATATCAGTGTGACCGTACGGTAAAATAAAGTGATTGGGAAGCCGTACTCGCTTCTGGTACACGATTTGATATACTTTTTCCAAGGTGTGTGGGTAAACGTACAATCTTGTGCGGTTCGTGGGTGGTCACTTTAAAATTTCCATCCTCTCCAGACTGCAAGGCTTCTTTCAAGAGGCCAAAGTTCACCAGTCGACTGGTGCGATAATTGGGAGTCAATCCTTTCACTTTACACTCCGTGTGTACTTCTCCTTGAGGGTTACGGTATTCGTAGCCGTAAACTTTGGGACCGCCGCTTGCAAAACTTAGAATCTTGTCGTCGGGATGCTCGTCCGTCCAGGCTCCTAAACGGTCTCCTTCGATGTCAGGGTGACATTGACCCAGGAAATCGATGTAGATGCAACTGTCCGTGTCAAAATACATCACACGATCTCCTAACAGTTCTAAAGCTTCGTACAGTTTTAAGCGAGCATGGGCTGTCACGTAAGCCGCAATGATGACATTTCTAAATTCGTCGGCTTCTACAAAGTCCAGTTCTTCTTCGTAATTGACGAAGATAAAGTCCACACGAAGGACGTCCACGTGTTTCATGTATTTCATTTTGTCGTGAATCATCTGGAAGTAGCGGGAAGGTTCTGTCAAATACTCCATCTTGGGTAAACACGGTCGTTGTGCCATTTTACCCCACAAACAATTCAACATCACTTTGGCAAACGATCGCCTTCCTTCGTTTTTCTCGATGTGGTCTAAAGTGATGCCTTCCTGCTCCCAGTATTTCTCTTTGAATATTTGTTTTGGTCTTCGGGAGTGTGGCAGCAGGAAGGATAGCCGCTGACTTCTTGTTTCAGTTTCAAAAAGGCATTCACGCAGTCTGCAAAAATCCCTTTTTGAGTCTCGCCGCCCTTGTGGAATTTTTCTGTCTTGGGAAGGTGGTAAATTTCGTACACTTCTAACAGTTGGTATCCCAAGTCCAGAGCTTTAAACAATTCCACACTGACCCACGTTCCTGTCAAGGCGCGTTCTTCCTGAGTGTGCTGACAAGGTCGGTCTTGGTTGCACGTTTCAGCACAAGTACGGCACAAGGGAAACGTCAGTTTTCCTTGGCAATGGTGAGGTAAAACGGGATGGTACAAGTACGTGGGAGGCAAGACTTTACAGTTGATCAATCCTTCGTATTGTCGAATGTTGTCCACGTCGATGTGTTCCGTCAGCAATTGTGGGTGCCCTGCGGAAAAGTGACAATATTTGCACACGTACGGATACAGAGAATACACGTCCAAGTATTTGATTTCCTCTCCTTTCTCTTCGTCGGTTTGGTATAGCAAACAGGTGGCATTCGTCCGTCCTCCGTACAATCTGTCCCTTGGGTTCAGTGGGTCCACCAGCTTGTAACTTTCCACGATGCGCTTAAACTCGGGATCGGTTTTCAATCGCTGATCGTACTCGTGTTCCCACATTTCTACCACTTGGTATCCTTGCTCTTCTAACTTCAAGCGTCGCTGACAAGTGGCCTGGTACAAGTCTTCCATGGTCCGTTGTAAAAACTGATTTTTAGTATTAAGTTGAGGGTAGCAGATAGGACATCCTTGAAATAAGTAGCCGTGAAACTCGTACACAATCTTGGGGTTTTCTAAGTCCCAGCCATCTACCGAATACCCTCCAATAGTCTTCTCGCTTCCTCCGTTGCGGGCATGTTGGATTCATTTGTCTTCCTTGTCGCACAAGTAATGTAACCAGCGTAGGGCTTTGACCGAGTATTGACGTTTGACAAAATTGGTTGTTTGAGGACTGATGACAGCTAGGGCGTTTTCGGGCATGAATCGTTGTCGGTACACTAAGGAACACGCTTTGGCAATGGTGCAGGCTTTTTTCAAATGATCGATCCCTCCGTGTTCCATGAACAGTTCTCGAAATTTTCCACAGCAACGCCGTAAAATGTCCACGTCGGAACGACAATATTTTAACATTTCTTCCTGAAAGTCGAAAGGGTCCGAGGCGTGAGTCTGGTACCAAGCGCAGAAAGCTTCTCATTGTTCGGTACGCATGTTGTCGGGGTCGTAGAAGTGAGCCTCAGGCAAATGGGGTAGAACGGCATGTTGATTGGCTTTGGTATTGAAAAAATGTGGAAAATAGCCTTTGGTCATTTCTGTCATTCCAAACGTTTTAGGCATGCGACTCAAAGGCATGGCCAAGTAACTCATCGAATCTTTAAACTGCACTTGACCCACTTGCACGGAAATGATTTTGGCTCCGTTCAAAGTCACCTTCGGACGTTCGGTACTTTGTTCCGTATAGTATCTGAGAAGAAATTTCCCATCGGATCCCGAGAAATTGTGAGCCATCACCGTGGCATAGTGATGACAATCTCCGTAACGTTCGATGTCCTCTTGACTCCATGTCTCGTCGATAGGGTTTAAGATCCATTGGGCAAAATCGGTCAGCGTGTTTGGTCCCCGAATGATGTTCTCACGTCCTCCAGGAATCTTGCTAGAGTTAGGGCAATGAGTCAAGATAGGCTCTTGGATGCACTTCTCACACGCTCGGTGAGCCACGCAGAAATTAGGAATGTGAATGACAGTCTCTTGCATGCATTCGAAATCGAAAAAGATGAAATGGCCTTTCTTCTGGTCGTTATCTTCTTCCTGTTGGGGTTGGTATTTTTGAATGTAGCATTGGTGTTCCAAGTCCACGATTTGGTGACAAATGTGACATCTCTTCTTTCATGAACAGACGTGCGCCTTGGCATTATTGGTACGTATGCCTTGTCCACAGGTAGGGCACAATCTCAAGAGTTGACAAGCACATTTCTGCTGTGAACCTTGCGTCTTTAGATGTTGTTGGTAACAGGTAGGACTGACAAACGTGCGCTGACAAGCAGAGCAATGCACTCGTTCTTGTCCTTCGTCCAGACAGGACTTAGAGGCTAAACATCCCTCACATTTCGATCCGCAATGCTTGTGTTGCTCTCGATTGTTATAGCCATAGTCACATTTCTCACAGTAATAACTGTATGACAGGAATCCAGTGATACTGGTAATGGCATCAAAATGTTCATCGTGATGATAGACGTGAATGTATTTTCCGTCTTTAAAATCTTGACCTCGAAACAACAGAGGTCCGCGCACTTCTTGAGGGTTAACTTTCAAGGTGTAACGTGGAGCCAAGACGTCTTGCAACTTTTTGCATTTCAGGAATGCCACAGGGTGTGTCTTTAGCTAGCCCCGCTTGCTGTAACAGGAGTTCTGCTTCTCTTCGTTGTTTGGCTCGGTCCGATTGTTGAATAGTTTTCCAGGCTCTTTTCCATTCTGCTGTGTCGTTCTTGTCGGCGTACGTTCGTCCCACCACGATGGCACAGGCTAAACACATCTGGTCTTGAGTGTTGTTAATTTGAACGAGACTCTTTTTGGTGCTGCGAAGGTTGTCTACCAAGATCGCCTTTTTGCGTCCTGTCCCTTGGGAAAGAGACACGTGGGTTATGAACAGTGTCGCTTTTCCATCGGTGATGTGAAACTTGTCGTTGGATTGTTGTACGTGTTGAATCTTGTCCATGACTTTGGAAGGTGTCATTTCTGCCGGGCTGCTAAACTCGATCCAAACGGGTGACTTCAAACTGTCGTGATGAATGGAAAGTCTCAAGCGATCGTCTTCTTTGGCTTCACATTGCCGTTTCAGTGTAGTTAACAAAGAATCCCACACATCAGTGATGAACCCTTCTGCTTTCTCCAACGGTACGTTGGACTTGAAATCTTTAAACTTCACCGTGTACGTGTAAGCTGTGGTTCTAAATTTTCTAGAGGAGCGTTTGTCGGTCTCTTG
>JAECUM010073129.1:0-15802 GCA_016617855.1 Megalonaias nervosa | reverse complement strand
TGTCCGAATCTCTTAAAATATTTAGAACATTCTCCATATCCAAGAAAACTCCCAGGATAACATGCTACCATATCAACCGAGATAACATCATTGTAATCGTATTTGGTGTTCCATAATCCACCGTGCCCATATTCTATACAACTTTTCTTGACATCTTCAAGAAATTCCGATCGTGTCGTTTTCCGTGAATTTCTCTCCTGAGCGAAATGAGCAGCGACTGACGGAACAGTAAAACAATTATTCAATAATTGTCTAACTATGACATCATCAGAGGTATATTCACGCCAAAGGCGCTGCGCAAGATGTTCCATTTCCTCATGGAGAGATTCTGTACGATAAACATCACCATTAGGTCGTACAAATTGATCATAATGATTATATTCCGAACTCTGAAATAAACAAACAGAAACAGGATCGGTTTTACTTATATTTTTAATAAAATCAAAGATATCACCGTCATAAAATTTAACCGTTCTATCTCGTGGAAATATTGTTACTGCAGCAGTCCATGCGTGCGCGTTATGATCAATAATATCTATCGGAGTTCCATTTTTTATATATTTTGGTTTGTACAAAATCTCTCCGGTTAACGTTTTTACTGCTATTGGAAATCTTAATTTCTTCTCTAGCTCAGCAACGTCGCTGATAGATGCTCCGGTATCTTTAACCGACTCTGCCCATGCATTTATTTTTTTACGTCTTAAATCAGTTAAACCATTACCACGTATCGCGTTTGTAAAGTGTTCTGTAACTCGCTCAGCTACGCAGTTTATTCTTGATATTTTCATTGGCTTGAGATCTGCGACATTAGGTTTATCATTCAGCGAATATATTCCATAGACAACTGCAGTTGCTAGATAACTTTGTATATAGTAAGGTTTATCAACACCAGTAAGTATTCCAGGTTTGGATCTGTTATTTAAGAGAACAATATTACCCCCGGACTGCACACGGACTGGATCACGCTTATCACGAATAATCCAGATATCGTCATCTGTCTCTACAATAAACTTTATTAAAATGAAATATTTTTGATTATCAAGGTGATTAATAATTACTTTTCCATCGTTTGTCGTTCATCATATTAACGATATGTCCTATCCTGAAAGTTGACCATGCATGAACTGCACCATCGTCACGAAATTCCTTCTTGGCCTCACGGACACGTTTAGTTATATCCGCATTCGTTAAAGCTAGATCTTGCATCGAAATACTAAATTTATACTCGGGTAGTCTGTCAAGATCGAATCTGGTTGCGTAGGGTTCAATTACGGATAATTCTTCCATATTATAATTAAGGCAAATATATATTTAATTGAACATTAATCTTTTGTATATGATTCAACCAAATCACTACCACTGGTTAAAAATCGGTTACACGTCTCCGTGTAACAGAACATGCGTGAATGAATACTGTAGTTATCATATGCAATGCGTCAGAAATGGGAGTCTAGGACCAAAACCGTGTATTGTGTGTAGTGCTGGAGTGCGAGGAAGGACTCAACTGTGTGCGCAATGCGGTGGTAAAAAATACAGAGAGTTGAAACGATATTACGATAAAAAATATAACACTGACTCTCCTATAAAAACCGAAGAAGATTATCTGGCTAGATTTTCAAAAAACAATGATTTAGACAAATAGTATTATATATAAATGGAACAAAATGAGTTTGTGTCACATCCAATCATTACCAATTATGAAGCATCTCGTAATGGTATCATCAGGAATTGCAGATTGAAAAAATCAGTCGGTAGTGTTACCAATACTGGTTATCTTGCGTTTAATACCAAAGGAAATAAAAATTATTTATCACACATATTTACCTACGAGTGTTATTTTGGACCGATCAAAGATGGGTATGTGGTTGACCACATCAACGGTGATAAGCTTGATAACTCGATTTCCAATTTACGCATTACTACACAGAGTCAAAATTGTAAATCCGGAAACGCAGGAAGGTGTAAATTATACGGAAAGAGAGCTATTAAATCCGTAAATACAGAGACTGGGGAAGAAATTGTGTTAGATCAATTAATTCTGCTGCCAAATATTTTGACATAGTACCACGATCGGTACAATACGTGGCAGACGGGATTACAAGATCTACTTTTTCCAAAAGATTTACACAAAAAATTAGATTTCAATATGTTTAGTCTACAGTATTTTTAATGTTATCAAATGATCCAGCGCTCCGTCAAGCATAATGATCGTAGTTATCCGTTTATACGAGTTAATGTCAAAGGCTATCCTGATTGTCCATACCAGTGAATTTGGATCTCAAGTACTGTAAATAAAAATAATTTTTATAAATATTTAGTGGTTTTTTTATTTCGTTGATTTTGTTCTGAAAACCGCGTTTTTGTTCGAAAATCTCGTTTTTTGCATGAAAAATAACCAAAAATCAGTGAAAATCAGTCAGATTTTGACAAATTCTGAGGGTGAAAACCCTAGGAAAGTTAACGGGAATTAACATTAGGTTTTAAATTTATCGATGAAAAACTGGTTCTTTCCGGATTTTTTTATCATAAAAATGCATATAATACGAGCAAAAGAACTGGAAAAAACCGGTTTTTGATCGATAAATTTAAAACCTAATGTTAATTCCCGTTAACTTTCCTGGCGTTTTGATCCAACGAAAACTAGCAAACTCAACGAAAACTTTGCACAACGGGCAATATTGTATTTGATACCTACTGAAACATGGTTGGGATACAATATCCACGTGTGTAGGTTGCATTATACTAAGCAGAATGTTAATTTTCCCAATGATTTTGTTTAGCTATTATCACAGTCCCTGACTCTGTCAGGGGTCCATCATTGTCGCTGTCATTTTCACTCGTATTTTCACTCTTCACAATGCTCTCTTAATTGTCTTATACGAAAGTTCATAATCTTTCTCTGTTCGTATTCATGAGATAATTCTAGCTTGATTTTGTCAATAGCGTTTGAGAGAGGCACAAACAATTTTACTTGATCATCAGTGACAGTTGCCAGTGACTTTAACATTCCTTGTTGGATAATTTTCATGAATTTGTAATCAGCGGATAGCGTGAATCTGTTCTCGTTCTTTCGTTGTTGTAATGAGTCAAAATCACATAAAATCTTTTCAGCATTAAGATTGTCAGATACATTGATACCGTTATGTTGTAATTTTTTAATCGCAGAAACAATGACATTGATATTTTCAAAATTCATTATATAATAAGTGTTTATTTAATATAAAAATAAACAAAAATATACAGCGCGGGGTGACATTCGGTCTGCCATTCCATAGTTGTATCAGATAAACCTAATGAGGTTCCGAATCTTTGTTTAGACATTTACCCCCAAGAGACCCCTAAATATCCGTAACCGAAACTTTAGAGGCTCAGAGGGTTGTCTGTACGTGTTATTTGTTTACCCCCGAAAGAATTCCTAAATATCTGTAACCAAAACTCTAGGAACTCAGAGGGTTGTTTATACACGTGTAGGTCTTATTTTAGTGACCAATCAGATTCTGTTTATTGCCTTACAAGAATTCCTAGATATCCGTAGCCGAAACTCTAAGAACTCAAAGGCTGATTGGTCTTTGTGACCTGGAATCTCATTAGATTTATTTTTAGTTTTGCGATTGTGTCTTTTGGAATGGCCCTTGTGTGGGGTACCCCTTTAGTGAAGTCACAAGGTCACGACCTCATATCACCCCCCGCTGTATATTTTTGATGAGATGATATGATGATGATATGATGATGATATGATGATGATGATGATATGATGAAATGCCGTCTTCACGCCAGCACACCAACCCATAACGATCAACCAATGGGTGATTCACAAAAGTGAATCCACCACGTGTTGACGTAGTGGATTGGTGTACTCTGAAGACGGGGGGGCTGGAGCCCCCAATAAATTATAAATCTTGGCCTAAAATCGCCTCCCGCAGACATATGTCTTTCTCGGGTTTCGAACCATGACCCTCCGGATGAGAGTTTCTACACGCTATCAATTGAGCTATCGGACCTTGTTATAAATACATACTGAAAAAGTTAGTATGTGTTTACCAATAGCCTATTTCCTAAAAACTACAATGTTCTTAACAAAAACCACAGTTTTCTGTGTAAAATGGGATTTTATATTTCTAGTTTCCAAAAAATATATATAATTCTGTATAACATTGAGTCTATGCGTATAAGCCGTAACCAAGGAAATTGATTTAGTCATAGCGGATGTTCTTAAAATAACTTTACGCGGTAACAGCCGTCATGGAATAATCAATACGCAGCCACAGCCTTCTAGATAATAGATTTCGATTGTGCACTGTGCGCGGATTTTATGTAAACAAAGAATACAGTATTATAGACAAGCATTATACATCCGGATATTTTTTTTGTTATGATAACGCTCTATGAGCGTACATACAGGTTTATATTTAGTTCTTCATTTCTTGTGTCCAGAATGCGATTGCTTTGGTCTGTAAGTTTAAAGTGTATCCTTGATAATAACGGATTATGAACTCGCAGGTACACGGGGTTAATTGGTTCTGATACAATTAACGAACCAGGAGGTGCCAACGGACTAAAACTGAATAATATGTACCCTTGCTGGGCCTGGCTAGACTTAGAAAGATCTACCTGATAGCTACCTTCAATAACATCGCACACCAGATTGACTGTAATTGTTGTTGTTATATTTACAATGCCTGGCGATATATGACGTCCGGCACCAAAGGGATTGTTATTGTGTTTTAGTATAACCGGTGGTGGGGCTATTTGTCTCCACGATTCAATTACTCCCGGATAATATTCTTCAATAAGATCATTTAATGATTTCTTCATTTTAGCGTTATTTAAATCTGGTATAACAAATGTTTGTAAATCTTTTTCTGTTATTTTGTAATGATTAAGAAATACTTGTATCAATATTGGATCTGTGTAAATACTATCGAGTTTAGTCGCAGTGTTTATAATACTTCGATTGACGATGTATAAATCGAATAAGATCCCATTCAAGTGTTTTATTGACTCGATTATTTGCTGCTTTACGTTATCGTTGTAATGTTGAGATAATGAAATAAGTAAATTTCTTAAATCATTAAATGTTTTATCGTATTCAGGCTTAAGAGTATCTAAAAATTCTTTAAAAAATTTTTCATCAACAATCTGTCGATCCTGCCCTATTGGCGTCCTGATAACAGTAAATGCTGATCTAGTCATCTTGGGAATTCTTTTATCGTCAAAATCGATAAAGTAGTATGCATTGTTGTTTGGATCAGATTCAAATAATATATATCTCCATGGATATTTTCCTCGATATTCTGGATTTTTGATGAATTTTTCTTCACTCGTTTTAAATTCTTCTATTTTTGGTTCTGAAACTCCATTATAAACAGGTGCGACTTCAGGCCATCCTAACACTGATCTGATCGAACTTTGATAAATATCTACGAGGTAATCAGGAGAATTTATTTCAATCACCGCTGATAGTGTTGGTTCATGAACAGTGATCGCTATTTTAGATTCTTTCCCTGTGATAGATTTAATTCTGCGTTGGAACTCATCATTAATCTGTTCTATTTGATAACTACCCGTTGAAATTCCAACAACTTGCCAATCAGGTGTTCCTTCTGGTTTTATTCTTATTCGCAAATACCAGTGAATTATTTGGTTGTTGTCCACCAAACGGTTTTGATCTAATATTAGGCCAACTATGATAAACTCGTAATTGCGCTAATGCTATTTCCTTTGCTGGAATTGCAGTTGGAAAATTAACGCTAAATTCAGGATTGGTTGAACTTAATGATATCATAGTAGGTTTTGACGGCGTTGTATTAGCTACTATCTGCTGAAGTAATTCTAACGATGACATTATTGTTATCGTTATTATTTAATTCTCCATCTTTCCGTTATTGTCACTAGCGATTATGAATGCTTCATCGTAGGTTTTCATTATCGTTACGAACTCCTCATCGGATATTTTACCATCAATGAGATACGCTGAAATATACGAGCATAATTTAGTGTATGCGGCTGTTGCTGTGTGCAATTTCATTATGTACTCGTTTAGTTTATCATTCGTACACGTAGATATTTTCTTAGAGATAATACTGAAAATACCTGCACATGTTGTTGCTGTTGAAACTATAATTGTTACAACTGCAGGCGCTGTCATCGTTATTGTTGATAGTAATAATCCAGTTCCAGCAATAACAGCAGAAACCGAGTATACCATTATATCAATAACAACAATACGTCGCCGATATTTTTTTATCTTTATCGTGTAATCGTCGATGATATTTTTTAGTTTGGTTTGACACTCACATACTTGAGCGTATCTGTGACGTTGAACATCGATAAATGACTCTTGATTCATTATACTTATCTAGATAACTAATTGAGGAGTTTCAGCTACAAACTCAATACACCACCAATATGTCGCTGCATTTAACTTTTTATCATTCGCTATCAGCATAAACGTTTCCTCGACATCTTTGTTTAACACTATAGACACAATTCCAGAAAAATCATCGGTTGAATGACGCCATGGAAATGTGGTAAATATACTGAATTTTGCACTGCTAAACACAGATAATCTATATACACCAGTGACCTCTGCGGTATGTTTAAAAGTGTTATTTTGCTACGACCATGTTGCTTTTCCTGATGCTACCGTATATACCATGTTAATGATCTGCTTGTGTGGAATTTTAACGAGATTAGTTTTTTGAATAGTATTAGGAATGCCACTAATGATATCGTTGAGTCTTGTGTTAATGTCAGCGAGATTAATAATAACAGTTGGTGGAGTTCCAAAAAAGTCATTAATATTTCTGTTTACATTTCTACGAAAATTTAGAAATGTTTGTACATGATTAATATAATCAGCTCTAAGTGCAGCAATCCCGTCATTGATTGTCGTTAACGAAGTCGTTATTGGAATTTCCTTATCGTCGACGTATTTTTTAGTTGCGGCGTCGAAATCTGTTTCTGGTGTTTTGAGATTATTAATACCGTTGTTGTTCATGTCGAGAAATGCACGCATTATACCACCGCGCACTGACACGTACTTGGATTCTTGATCATCGACGTATTTTTTTTGTTGCAGCATCATTATCTGAGGTTGGATCTCCAAGGTGTGTAATTTTTCTTCTTGACATAATAATGTCACCAGTAAATACATCACCAGTTTTCTTAACATAGTCGTTAACCGATTTACCGGAATCCTGTATTTTACCTTGATCAGCAAAAGTAACGATATTATTAACAACCGCGTTGGGAATTCGTACAAGTACATCTAGTAGTTGTATGTTACTCGTTTTTAATCGTCCTTGTTTGTCCTGAAAAACGACGACTTCATTTTGATCCACACTTGTGATATTTAATAAATCATCGATTTCATTTCTGAGCTGATCAAGAGTTGCATATTTAGATAAATCGATCTTCTTCTGATCTTTGCGAGTAGATCTTCCATAAATATCTACCATTATATTTACTGATATCTGTTTAAGTGTTATGACGTAGTGTAGTGAACGCGTGCACGACTTTATGAGGTGGTGCTGTTGATTTTGATACAGCATCAAGCACAGCGAGGGTTTCACGACCGCATATTGGAGGATCAGTTATTTTTGTGTTGGTAGCGTTGAATACCAGATTGGAATATCGCCGGTAACGTACTTTAAAAATTCTTTTGGTGGTGCTAATCCATACGAATCGAAATAAATAATTCCACGTGGATCAATTGCATATGCGACCCAGTGCGTGCCTGGGCCAGAGTTTTTATCGAGATTAATGATACCTGTTTCAGTATTGTTTGGTTTTTTTGGTAATTGATCGCGCATAAAAACACCTCTGAAATTTTTTATTTTTAATTGCTTAGCAGCATTAAGTAAATCAAAATTGGACATGGGTGATATTAGTAAACTGTCCGGGGAAGTCTTAGACCCTTTCCGTACCACGAATGCGGGGTCCCTGGTAATCTTAGACCCTTTCCGTACCACGAAGGCGGGGTTCCTGGTAATCTTAGACCCTTTCCCTTTTTTTTGATTCCTTGTCCGGTTGCTTTCTTTAACGCCATTCCAGCAGATGTTCCAACAGCGCCTAATGCAGCTGCTTTTGCAACAGCTGGGGCTGCAGCTGCTATTAATGCTGGTATAGCTGCCAGAAGTGGAAATATACCACCCGATTTAGCGATGTCTTTGATGGCGCCCGCAGAAAGATTAAGTTTGACGCCTTTATTTGATTTTTTAGCTTCATTGAAGTTTTTGACCTGACGCTCGGTCAACGATAGTTTATTTGCACCGGTCATTTGTTCTCGCTTTAGCGATATTTTTATTCCAGTTATTTTTTGATGCTGATTGTAGCTTTTTAATCTGACCAGGAGTCAGACTCACACTAACGTGATGATATGACATTATTAATATTATGAACGATCTAATTACATGTTTATTTACATATTTTCTACTGGGGCATCAATAACTCTCATTCGTCCACCAACACCTTCGAGTAACATCGATTTATCACTGAGTATAACAGCAATTGCTCTGTAATTAGGGATATCTATAATGTTTCTGTTAACACGAGCTCGAAAGATTATGTCAACGACTGATTGTCTGGTTAAATCTAAATGTTCTAGTGAAAAGTAATAAATCGGATACAGCGATGTAAAATGTAGCTGCGATATTTGTAAACCAGTATCAATATTCTGATCACGACCCATGAATGTCATTAATCGATGATATGCACGTGCTACATGATTATTTTCAAAATTCAGTAATATATCCTCGGATGGTTCTTGATGTCCATTTATCCTCAGAGATATTTCAGAAACACCAAGATTGTCGAATATCATTGCACTACGTTCTTGACTATTTAATCGTGCAGTACTTTGAAAAGCAATAAATATATGCCGTGGTGCAGAAACACCCTGCTGAGAGGCTATTTGCCATGTAAATAAACCATTAATATTACCCTGGATAGCATCTGTGGTCATTGTTAACCATGACAACATTGATTTACCGCCTTGACTCATAAAAGATAGCAACCGATCTTCTTCAGGTATTGTTGGAGTCATCACTGGCATCCACAGGGAAAGTTTTGTTAGTTCTACTTTACCATCACCACCAGCGGGTTGCCAGATTGCATCATTATCAGTGCCTTTTCGTACAAGTACAACTGTGTGCTTAGCTCCGAAAATGACTGTTCTGACATTTCTACAGAATCCAAAGATATGTGACAACGGAATTGCACATGAAAATCTTCTCCTATTACCGCTTAACATCGCTCGACGTGTTGCAAATCCTATGTTGATATTTGCATTCATCGATAATACTGCAGGGGTATCAGCAACTCCTCCTGCAGCTCTCACATCACTAGTAGTTACGTTTCTACTTTCTGGAAAATTGGTTGTATCCTTTGCAAACATCATTGATGGACCAGCTGATCTTGAATAATCGTCGCTGTATCTTGCTAAACCCAATATTGTTGTAGCAGCGTCAACGTCTTTCTGAATTGATTCAATATTTTTTCCGTCGATCATGTACGTAGCACTATCAAACAACGCCATGATGCCATTATTAACAAAACCAACCCTAATATCAGCTCCATATGCTACTGGTGCTGCAGGATTAGCGTTATTTATAATTTCACCTTCGACTTCAATAAATGCTTCAGCGGGTAGAAAATATCTACTTGTATCCTGAACCTAGTTCGATTCGTCCACGCTGATCTGGAATTCGTGCGTCGTAAGAATAATACTGATAATCGCGCACAGACTCATCTTTGAGTACTGGTGCATCCATGTCAAACGCGGGGTCAGATATGCGCTTAAACATCTTTATTATTATCGTCTTCGTCTAACTCGAAGACCACTTCCTGCTATCAGACTAGCGGTTATATTTTTTTCCTTTTCCGACATCGGGATATCAGCTAACTCCGCTAGTTTTTGATTAGCGGCTTGATTTATTATTTTACTTACACTTGCGGGCATCACTTCAGTGCTGGCCAATTTCACAGGTTGAGGTCGGACGGGTTGTGGTCTGCGTATTAATCTTGATAGTCTATCTTTGATTGCTGAGAATGCTTTGCTAGCAATATTACCAACAGCGCTTATACCTTTTTCACGAACAACATCAATAGCTTTCATTCCTAGTTGCTTTGCAATCGGTATTGCTTTTGGGGCTATTCTTCTAAACAGACCCTGAACAACATCACCTAGTCCATCTCCGTAGGTCGTTTTGTATACTGGTAATCGAGAGTTTATTACCCTGACCATGGTAGGTCCGCGAGTATTGTGTATGATCATTATTATTAAGTGACTTTATAACTAATTACATACTTAGTCACTATGATAATCATCGGCGATTTCATTAATGAGAGACCGATATACATTAATATCCATGATACCACCTGTAAATAATCGTTTACAAATATCAGATGCTTCATTGATGATTTCTGGGGAATTATTACCAGCTCGTTTTCCTCCAATGAGGATTTCTAGTCGATCAACAACAGCAAGAACGTTATTGGGACAAGTAATAAGACCACTTCCTAAACCACTTCCAGTTGCTCCGGGAGAGGTTTCTGACGGCCAATATTCTTCTTCTTCCTCTTCAATTGGTTTCGGTGGTTTCTTTTTACTTGGTTTTGGTGGTGTTTTTGGTGATTCTGGATAATCACGAAGTGATTGCTCAAATGGTTTTGGAGGTTTTTGTAATTGTTTCATTTTTTCTTGTCGTTCTTGTTGTTTTTGTTGTCGTTCTTGTTGTTTTTGTTGTTTTTGTTGTTTTTTCTCCTCTCTTCTTGATTGAATTAAATTATTAATTTTCCTAACATAACCCTGATATAATGGATCATTATCTCTAGCTTGTTCAACATTCATACGTATGCGATATAAATATTTTTGCCATTGTTCACTGTTTTTAATATCTTTAGCGTGTTCAGGTTTCATTAATTTACTTCTTTGACCAAACCTATCCACAGCAAACTCAACTAGTTGATCTCGGTTCAATTTATTAATTGTCTTAACAGTTTCTTCATCAAATTTATTTATCAGTTCAGCAGTACTTATAGGACCTGCTGATTTTGGTTTAGGAGCTGGTGCTTCAACACCTTCTGCTTCATCATCTTCAGGTTGATCTTCATCCTCAGGTATTTCCGGGACTGGCATCGCAGCAGCTATTTCGGCTGGAAGTTCACGTAAAATTTCTTTTGTCTTTTTTGTTCTTTTTGCTATTTTTCCAGTTGCTTCAGCGGTTTTCTCTAACACAGGTAGAATACCTTTAGTAGTCTCAGTGATAGGTTTAAATAATTTTTTTGTATCCTCTTCAAATTCAACTTGAGATTCCTGACGCGATTGTAATTGTTGCTTAACAGAATCACGAACGGGTAGATATTTTTTAATTGCCTCTAGTCGCTCTCGAGCTAATTTAGCTGAGTGTGATTCTCCAATACTCATTATTGATAATATCTATACTGGCTGTTTAATTTATAGCAGTAGAGAGGGTGGACGACATACGCGTAGTGACCAGATTGTGAAAAAATCAGAAAAAATCTGGTCAATTAGAGAAGTTTTTACTATTAAGGCAAAAACTTTTTTTCAGCCTTCGTAGGAACCCTTTAATTTCAAAAATAAGGTCTCTACAAAGTTGTAGGGTCCACCCTCTCTGCTGCTTAAGCTCATATTCTAAAGAATAAACGATTGCCTTTAAATCCTTACCAAGAATGCCTAAATCTAACTCTTGTATCACCACCAAACGGAGACAGGAAAAAATGATCTAAAAATAGACTGGGACTACATTCGTGGGTACTGAACTGGAACTATTAATTGTGACCTAAGGTCATTTGTTGGTCCTGTTATAGGTATAAGGTGGCAGGGTCCAGTTTCGTAAATTGGCCCCTGGCAAATTTCTTAACATAAGGCTATGGTGTGACTTTTTCAGCTATTATTGTTTACTAATTAAAGATATGGATATATTTGTGAACTAGGTGTTTCGGGCTTATGTTGTTCTTGAAATTGATGTCAGGCATGTATACCTTCTATAGTTACTCTGCAGTATGTTGATAGTGAAATACCAATAGTCGGCTAGGAAGAAGAGCTAGCTTCGCATAGCAGTAAACACATGGGTTAGGGCAAGTAGAATATCTCAAAAACGGCTTGGATGATAACTAATTTCAATTGCATCAGCCTTTTTAGTACACACTGTTTTGCAGAACTGTCATCTAGGAAAAGGACTTGTGTTTGCACTGTGAGCATCACATGGTGTCAAAAATGACCTTCGGACATGAAAATTGCAGGTATAAATTTGGGGTTGGGGTGCACAAACTTCTTCTGCTATGAACTGCCATTGACTTCTCTGGTCAAGTGGATAATATTCTTATGCTTTGTTTTAATATTGGTATCCAGAAATATGGACCTTTTTGACCTCACTTGTGTATTTGATTTTTTATGATTTTTTATACTAGGTCTCTGATTGCGGCATTAAATTTGTACATAAAAACTGGCCCCTGCCCCCTAACGGTACCAATTCTACAACCCGAGGTGGGCGGAGCTTAAACTGTAGGGAACATTGTATTCAGAAATAAACAACAAAACTAGCTGTGATTGGTGCTTTATGTAAGAGTTGTACTTTCTGTTAGGCTTAAACAAAAGTTGAGCCTCTTGGCAACATGTGAGATTATGTTGATTCATATCTAGATCACATTTTGTATTTTTTATGATTTTTTTAAAAATGTGGTACACATGACTGAAAATGTGTCTGGTGTGACTAGATAACTCTTACCCCTGTCTAGCTCCAGCAGAGTTATATTTCTTTAATGCAATGGAGTACCTGGTTCTGTCCTTGTCAAATTGACAATCTAACATTGTTCTCTATGACAGTGCTGAGGTAGGAGAGAAAGTATATTTATTTCACAAAAACATTAGCATTGAGGTCTATGGAAAAACAAATGGTACTGTGATACCTATACGTTCATGCCCTGGTATGCGACAAACTTACACAGACTGCTGACCCAGTGACGGATTAGTGTATTTGCCGCTTCTTGGTACTGTCAGATTTGCCCCCCCCCCCCAAAACCCCGAATAAAACAGCGAAGAAGAAACATAAACAAAGCCTTTAAACCAGGGCCATTAAAGACTGTTACACTTATAAATAATATCAAACTTTAACTACTTGTACAGTTTGTTTTTTGCTTTGTTATATTTAGAAAGTAAATAAAGTCATAATTTGATACTGCCGCCACCACACCCCGATCTGTGCTGCCTTAATCTTTTGCCTTGTCTACTTAACGGGAAATCAGCCACTGTTAATATTTAATAAGGAATAGCGTAATAATATTTGAAAAAGTCCCTCCGTGCCTCCACTGCAAGAAAACTCTAAGAAAATGGACACACAATACTAAGAGAATTAAGAAAAATAATTGAAACGCAACATTGTCAGTTCAGATCATCTATATCTCTGGATAAATATTCACACCGAATTTAATGGCTGGATCTAACGTTTACCGCTTAATTATTTTTATGATTAAAGTGAATAAAAAAAGGGGGAATATCAATGCAAAAATAGCTTAAATTCTCTGAAATATCAATATGATTTCGACCTTTGCATAGATATATCCTTATATGGTATTTCATTCCTCTTCTTCGAGAAGCTTCTTTTTTTTTAAAGTTTTACACACGATCATAAATGCTACTACTACTACTACTACTACTACTACTACTAATAATAATAACAAAATACGAGCAAAAAGAACAACAAAATTCAACAGCGATAATAACGTATACTACTACTACTACTTATAATAATGTGTTACATGTGAACAATTATAACAGTTGACGCAACAATGTATATTTGAGTAATGAATTTGTGCAACAATATATATTTGAGCAAAGTGCATTACTACTACTACTACTACTACTACTACTACTAATAATAATAATACCGTGTTATATGTGCACAGTTGTAACAGTTGACGCAACAATGCATATTTGAATAATGAATTTTTGTAAAGCACATCAATAATAATAATAATAATAATAATAATACCATAACACGTATGCACAATTATCAGTTGACAGAAGCATGTATCTTTGACCAATGATTATAACAAATGTAGATTGATAACTAAATCGCCTCCGTGGCCCAATGGATAAGGCACCGGCCTCCTAAGCCGGGGATTGCGGGTTCGAGTCCCGCCGGAGGTAACATTATTTTGCTAAAATATGTGTAATGAAACACGTTCTATGTATGCATGTATTAAAGTTTAACTGCACATAAGCACCATAATGGCTATATCTTGCCAATTAAAATTAAAGCGCCTAGAATTTAAAAAAAAAATTGCACAGACACGAGGAAGATAAGAACAACAATATAATAATAATAATAAAAAAAAATATGTTAAAGATATATTTAATTATGGATTAAGATCAACTTAAGTGCGATGAACAGCATCATAAAATAACAATAAAAATATAAAGATGATTAAGGTTTATTTAATAAAAGATTAAGGTAAAACTAATAAAGATGGGTTTTACAATTACTTATATACCTTGTATATGCAAACAATTAAATAAAATCCTCTATTTCACTGCCACAACATGGTAAAAGGTAGATAAAATTAAAAAATATAGCATTTTCATGGTTTTCTGGAAGCTGTCTTGCCGTTCACGAACGATGCTGTTAAGTTGTAGAAATTAATCTAGTTACGCTGGTTATACGGGCAAATATCTATTTCTGAGGTTTTATTATTTTTTTGTAACACCAAAGTATTCTGTGAAAATCATAGACAAACATTTTTTAAAGCATTTCGTATTGATTAAGTGGTATTCATTTTAAAAAGCTGTCTATATACTATGACCAAGAAATACGTACTGCAAGAGTCGAAAAGCCAAAAGATCCAGAATTCTCCAGAAATGCGAGTCAAACGAGTAATAATAACTCAAGCAAATCAGATATCATTGAGTGAAAAGAAAGTATGAATTAGATAACAGGGAAGACTATTTTGTGTATTCGAAAACACCATTATTATACAGAACTTGTGAGCCTATGATACCGAATCAGTGCAGCGAAAAGACAGAAGGATTAAAACAAGATTTACTTCGAACAAGCCAAAGAGGAGGAACTTCTAGCACCCAGTTTAGACATATTTCAAAGATAGTGACTTTTATAGGAGGACGAAGCAGTGGCGTAGCGAGGGTACTTAGCGCCCGGGGACAAAACATAACTTGGCGCCCCCTTACTTAGCGCCCGGGACGAAACATAAACTTGGCGCCCCCTTCGAGTGCATCTGAGATAACGAATAGTTGTATTTTCTTCATTTTGGCGCCCCTGGCAAATGGCGCCCGGGGAAAACTGTCCCCGCCCCCAGCCCTCCCCAAGCTACGCCACTGGGACGAAGGTTGGTAAGAGAGTTTTCCCTGGATAACATTTCATTGCTTCTTTGCTGCGAATTATTTCATGGCAAGTTGATATTTTATGATTGGACCCTAAAACATGTACAGGATAGATGATGAACAAACAATGGAAGATGATTTTTATCTTCTAAAGGAAAGAAATAACTTTCCAGTTCCAAGTAAGTATATATTAATTGAGTTGGAAAGGAGACATCGAAATAAAAAGGCTAAAGAAAACCAGAAAAAAAGACGTGAAACGTAGTGTACTAGAACCACTTTGGCATTCGTCGCTTAAGAATGAAAGTTATATGATATTTGCTGATAAAAGAGACTGACTGCTAGCATCAACCCTGTTGGTAGAGATGTTGATAAGTTTGCACATGAGGATAGTTGAACACTGAACAAAATTAGGTCGTATGGGAAAATCTTGTATTGAAATAG
>JAECUM010073122.1:0-28037 GCA_016617855.1 Megalonaias nervosa | reverse complement strand
ACAATAATTATATCCAGAAGGTGTTTCTCACCGGGGTATTTAGCCCATGGGGTTCCTGGTAATTTCCCTAATGAAGCGGCTATATCTCCACCTGTCTTTGATGAAATAAATTTATATTTTTTTGTACCACATTTTACACATTTACCTGTAATTGCACGTCTTTTATTTTTTGTTGTTATCGTTGTTACTTCGGCAGTAGGTATAAATGCTCTGCATCGAACACAATATAAACTCATGTTATTAATGATATGGATATAATTGATTTTTCAGCAACACGGAAACAAGAACCAGTAAAGCACCATGCAGCGCTTCCGAATTCTATCAGAATGATAATAATAGGTCCATCTGGATCTGGTAAAACACAATTGTTGCTCAATCTAATAATGCGATGGCTCAAATGGGATAGGTTATATTTGGTAGCACCATCTGTAGATGATCAGCGGTGTTATGGGGTACTTAAAGATTTTAATAAAAATGCAAAGATACTGGATAATGATGTTATTGATTTTATCACCGATATCGATGAGGCACCATCTGTAGATGATCTAGATGGACTTATTAATAATTTAGTGGTGTACGATGATGTTATGTTGGATAAACAATCCAATCCAGCTAGAATATTTTCTCGAGGTAGGCATAAAAATACTGATGTGATTTATGTTACACAACGATATACGCAAATACCTAAGGTAATTAGAGATAACTGTAATATTTTGGTTGTGTTTAATGGAGTAGATAATCATACCCTGCAGAATATTTACTATACTTGGTGTTCAGGGGACATGGACATGATTAAATTTAAAAACTTCTTTTCAAAAGCACAAGCTATTCCGTTTGGATTTATAACGATAAATTTACATGATCCAAGATCTAGATATCGTGTAGGTCTGGATAAAATCTTTGGTTAATTTATAACAGCAGAGCGTGGACGACAAAAATTGAGTGACCCGGTGCTGAAATATTCGAAGGTACCATAATATTGGAGACCAATTAGAGAAAATTTCGTCGATAGAACCTTTATTTTTATAAAATAAGGGCTCAGAAAAGTTGTAGATGCACCCTCTCTGAAATATTCAAAGGGTACCATAATACTGGAGATCAATTAGAGAAAATGTCATCGATAGAACCGTTAAAATGCAAAAATAAGGCCAGGAAAAAAGTGGTCTGTTCACCCTCCCTGCTGCTGCTCTATCGCTTAACAGATCGGCTATTGGTATAATCATTTCTTTGTATTTGAAAATTCGCGGAAGAAGTCAATTCAAAAAGAAAGAAGTGTATCTTTCAATCGTAACGTATGAATACATTTGTTTATGAACTTTATTATTAGAAATTTTGATTAAATTTTATCTTTATTTGTAACGGGGGCTTGTGTTATTCTGTTCTATATACCTGCTCAGCTCTTTATCTATTCCGCCTGTAAATTTCTCAACTTCTATTGATATTTACTCGTCCCGGGTAAATTACACCGTCGGCGAACACCTCTAGATAACGATAACCAAAACTCAGGACACCCACCCCGACAAAACTGGGATTGGAGTATCTGTCCAAAGTTGAGCTCAGTTCTGTTTGAGCTGAGTGACTTTTTAAAACAAATTTCTTATTTCATTGATGTAAATAGCTTCATTATTTTCTATGGGTATAAGTTCATTTACGGATTAAAAAGACTTATCACAAGATCTTGAATCACTTCTATTGGCCAAAAATTAAAAATGATGTTTGTAAATACTGCAGATCTTGTCATACTTGTCAAATGGTAGGAAAACCCAATCAGAAGATACCTAAGGCTCATCTGCAACCTATTCCTGCATTTTAACGAAAAATTTAGCAGAATAATGGCAGACTGCCTTACCTAAGACCAAGTCAGGCAACCAATAATTGTTGACCATTATGTGTGCGTCAACAAGATTCCCAGAGGCAATTGCTTTCAAGAATATTTTAATTGTTTTTGTTTTAACAAGAACAATAGTAAAAGCTTTGATAAACTATATTTTTTTACTCAATTTCGCCTTCCCTAATTGGTCCATTCTGATCAAGGGTCAGATTTTATGTCTGGAATTTTCTAGCAAGGTGTGCTTGAATTTTGCATTCATCAGTTCAAGTCAAAAGTGAAATTATGGTTTGACAGAACTACAATGGAGAGAACTTTTGAGTCTGGTGATAGAGTTCTGCCTCTCTTGCTCATTCTTCAAAATTTTCTTCAGATTAGGTATTACGGCCATTACAAAGTTAAGAAGAAAATGAATGCGTTAAATTATAGTAATAGTACTCCTGGGATGTAGATAAATTAAAGGAGTACCAGTATGTTGATAGAGATAACCAGGTTAATCATGCAAATTAATTTAGTTGTACGTGTCCCACTCACTGAGGATTTAAACGAAGGAATGCAATCGGACTCTATTGATTTTGCAGCAACAAATCTTCGAAATTCAGAAAATATGAATAATCTGGACCAGAAACTTTCACATTTGCAACAACAAGAAAAGAATGAACTAAAACAGTTATTACTTGAATATGACCACTTATTTCCAGATGTTCCTACAAGAAACAAAATCTACCATAACGTTGAAATTGTAAATTTAACACCTGTGAAACAACACCCGTACAGGATGAACCCTCTCAAGCAGGAATACTTGAAAAAAAGAAATTCAGTATTTGCTGGAAAATGATTTCATAGAGCCGAGGAAAAGTGACTGGAGATCACCGTGTATACTTGTTCCTAAACCAGATAATACTTTCCGTATGTGCACTGATAATAGAAAGGTGAACAGTGTGACTAAAACAGATTCATTTCCATTACCAAGAATCGATGACTGTATTGATAAAATTGGAAATGCAAAGTATGCCACCAAATTTGACCTTCTGAAAAGGATTTTTTTGGAAAAGGCAAAGGAAATTTCGGCATTCGTGGCTCCAGATGGATTATCAATATGAAGTAATGCCGTTTGGGATGAAAGGTTCGCCTAATACTTTTCAACGTTTAATGAACATGATTACCTTTGGTCTAGATAATTGTGATGATGTCATCATTTACAACGACACCTGGAAAGAACATTTAGCGACAATTCGGAAATTCTTTGACAGACTCACTGATTAAAGTTTGACAATTAATTTATTCAAAAGTGAGTTTTGCTGTGCTTGTGTAACATTTCTAGGACATTTCGTGGGACATGGACAAGTTAAACCTATAAATGCTAAGGTCAAGTCTATCTCTGAATTCCCTGTGCCTGTCAGTAAAAAGCAACTGATGCGATTATTAGGTATGGCTGGATACTATCGGAAACTTTGTTCCAATTTTTCCATAATTGCTGAACCCCTGACGAATTTATTGAGGAAGAAAACCAAGTTTCATTGGTCAGAGAAATGTCAGGAGGCTTTTGATAACTTAAAGGCCATACTTAAGAGTGCACCGGTTCTTACAGCTCCAAATTTCATTCAGTCATTCAAACTGTCTGTTGATGCAATTGATACTGTGGTTGGAGCAGTATTGATTCAAGAAGATAACAATGGTGTTGATCATCTAGTATGCTGTTTTTCTAAGAAATTAAATACGCACCAGAGAAATTATTCCACAATCGAGAAGGAATGTTTGGCTTTGATATTGGCATCACAACACTTTGAAGTTTACTTTAGTTCAGCTCCTTCTCCGATTATTGTGTTTAGTGATCACAACCCCTTTACTTTCATCGGCAGGATGAAATAAAGGACTCAGAGATTATTAAGGTTGAGTTTGTTGTTACAGGAATATAATATTGTTATCAGGCACATAAAGGGAAAAGACAATATAATAGCAAATGCACGTTTACGTGTATAGAAATACATTGTTTTATGTATACTCTTTGCCATTCATAAGATTTCATTCTTTAATTCTTTGATTATTTTGGATTAATTCGCAATACCGTAAGTTCTTTTTTTTTTTTATTTTTCACTTTCTAATCTAGGGAAATAAATTATTTGTTAAATTTTACAAAGCTTATTGTCTTCACTCTTTTCTATTACTTATTTTAAGAGCATAGACTCGTAACTATATACACAGACACAATTTTTATGAATTGACGTCGTTTTGATTGGATGTAGACGGTCACGTGATACTGATATAGAATTTTTTTACACATCGGTAAATTCTGCGGACTACTTTTGGTTCCCTGTTTCCAGATCATTTGATGTGAGGTTTTATCTATATCAACACCTTGCACCTTAATAATAACAACAAGCTCCCACACACCCACTCTTGTGATTTCCGATCAAAAATGACAAGCCACAGATTAAAATCGACCATTAGAAGTTAAAACAATGTAATTGTACAGACCTTCCTGCACTGCAACACTCACCTCTTTTGTTGAAGAAGGCATATGGCAGGCTTTAGAAACCAACTTCAGAAATTATTGCATTTTACCTCAACAACATGTTACAGCAGCGGTTATGAAAGGTCAGGTCATATGTCAACCAAGGGATCTCACTAAAAATGGACACGATTTACTTTTGAAAGATCGATATGGGTAGAAAGTAAGAACGACGTTGCATTAACAACACGTGCCATACGCAAGCGTAATTTTCGAGAGAAAAAAATGGAATATATTTATATATTAAAATAATGATCATAACAAGATATTACTGACATTCTACCCCGTATCGCTGTATAAAGAATCGATGAATCATGGCTAGCGAAGATAGGGCTATGTATTCTATCGCAGTTAAGAGGCTAATGAAAGAAAACGTTGATGTACATAAAAGTGAATGTTTTGTTGATTAAATCTGCTGATCATATGTTAGAAATTAATTAAATTGGTATTAAAAGGATTAAATGATCATGGTTGGGTAGTTATCGATGTGTTAATTTTACCTAATCACTCACAAAGTTTACATAAAGACGTTCGGATTTTATTTACTTTGTGAATGATTTGGCAAAATTCATCGGTTTTTTTTATAGTGATAATGTATCTGTGTGTGTTACAAAGTTGACAAATTATAAGTATTCATGGACATCTAATTCAAAAGACAGTGTATTCTGAATCAGATGTTGATAATATTAAAGCAAATGTCCTATAACCCCCTTTGGTCTTTCATTATAAAGTACTAAGGTGCTTGATAATATCATTAGATACACAGATAGCGATTATTAAACATTACAGATGAGGAAACACAAAACTTCAACATGTTAAACATGTTAAACCCAGATGGTCAGCTACTGAATTCTCAACATTCCCTCAATGTACATGAGTAAGATCGGTTAACTAAAAAGAAAACAACTCTGAAAAATACACACAAACTTTTACAAACTTTCTACACACATACGTTGGCGAAGAGATATGATTATTCTTTTCTGCTATTATAAGTATGTAAATATACTGTTTAATAGGATGGAAACATGTACACTTACGGATATAGATTAAAAAACGAGTTATTGGCAAACCGGATTGGTGTGTATTAAATCCGCAACTGCTCACCCTGATAAGATAAAGAGCCGTAACGGGCGTACCAATTTGACAGCGAATAGCACATACACGTTTTAAATGTTTAATTAATTTTAAATGCAAATACATTTATTATCTTTAGTGACGCATTAGGGACACGTCGGTAGGTGACACTATTTTTCAGCTTTTGCGATCTCAATGGTGCGCTCGAGCTTGTCACAATAAAACGTATTTATATTGACGCGACGTCTGCCATTAGGGATATTGACCAGCTGAAAGCGATCCATCTTGTGATGATCTCTTTCGGCAGAGAACTGGTTTCATGAACTCTATTCACACTGACGTTCAATACACAGTCAAAATATTTTGGGTCATACATAACACGCGGTGATGTGAAGTGTTTTCGATCCATTAAACTAAAAACGCGTAGCTGATTTTAATATCAAGTATTTGCGATGCCAATAGTTAAGTAATCTGAGATCACTAATCGAGGGCGGGTTCCCGCGTTAAAGATTTAAAGTAGCACAAGGACAAATATATAGCCCCAATTACCAGTATTTTTATCTGTTGAGGTGGGGTCACTCTTACGAATAGTTGAGACTGTTTGTAATAAAAATAGATCTTAACAGCTGTATCTTGTCAATCGACTGATCCCTAGATACGTCTGACTATATATTTCAAGTTGTTTTTCGGAAATGTTTAAAAACATTCTGCGGAGTAAAATGTAATGTAATATCCTTGCCACGGCATTCTTAAACAAAATCAATAACATGCGCATACGTTTTGGTTAAGCTTCCTTTTGATTTGGCATGGACGCCACTTTTTGTGGGGGAAATTATCAAAATCATAGCTACATTTGCTGCTTGGAAAAACTGAAGATAAAGCTAGACTCTTTTAGTCGACATTCTGTGATAGCAGTTGTGTTTCAGAAAAGCGAGAGTGCCACATGGGAAGCAGTTTGCCTTCTCTTACACGTTTATTTCTCTTATGGGTAATAACTTAATGACTGTTCAGATTTAAAGAGATATACAGGTTAAAGGATAATATCTGTACTCAATTCAGAGAGGTTAATTTTCTTGGCATCTGGAATATTTTAGTACATTTGGCTGAAAAGTTCTAAGCGCTTTACAATATTTGATAACACATATAAACATACAAAGACAAGATTACAAACATAAATACCACGAAATTGCAAAATAAAAACAAGCTGACAATAATTCAGGAAGTAAACATTATTAAGTCTTTAAGAGTGTTCATGATGTTGAAATTTCTGAGATTAAAGACCACTCTTGAATGAGGACATAGCGTCCTTATCTCAAAAATGTATGGGGAATTCGTTCCGTGGAGCTGGGCCTTGATAGGCAAAAGAACGTTCTCTGTTCTGACTTCAATTTAATTGTTGGTAGAATGAGTATGGGCAGCCGTCACCGCAGTACAGTAATCAACTGGTATAGTATGAAATCAAATGATTTAAACCAGCAAATGAAGTGATAAATCCAGATTCCAAATGATGTGGTGTCACATCAAATATTTTAAAGAATAAACCGGAATGATGAATTCAGATGCCAAATGACGTGGTATTATATGAAGCGATATAGTGTATAATGAAATAATTTAACCCAACAAATGAAATGATCAATTCAAATTCCTAATGACGTGTTATTAAATGAAATGACTTAGTATGAAATTAAATTATTTAAATAAAAAAACGGATTGATGAATTCATATTCCAAATGAAGTGGTAATAAATTAATTTATGCGGTATGAAATTAAATGTTATAACCCAACAATGAAATGATGACTTTAAATTCCAAATGATTTGGTATTAAATTAAATGATTTGACATAGCATAAAATCAAATGATTTAAACCAATAAATGAAACGATGAATTCAGAATATATAAATATGATATTAAATACAATGATTTAGAAAAGAAGATGGAATGATGAAATCTGTTTCCAAATGACGCCGTATTAAATAAAATGATGTGGTTTAAAATTAAATGATTTAAGCCAACAAATGATTTTGGAATTAAATAAAATGCTTTTGAAGAACAGAATGGAATGATTCCAAACAATGTGGTATTAAATGAAAATGTGTAGAAAATAAACGGTCTGACTGGGGGAAAAGCACTACATTGTAAGGTCAAACTGCAGATCATCTAGCCCAAATCCAAACATACATCTATGATGTAACTTGTAATCCAGAGAGGTCTTTGGCGTCTTTTATTTTGAAGTCATCAGAAACATTTTGTTTATCATAATATCGCTTTGCTCGATATTTTCGTACACCACATGTGACACATTCCCTTTAACTGCGACTCAACATTTCAAACAAGGTTTTGGTCAGTAAGCGCCACGGCGAATGCTGACCAAATGAATTCCACAATAATCATTTCGGCAGGATTTCCCACAACGGATTATTGATCTGATCATCAACCACTAGTTTTTTTGCTTGTGTCATATTCTGATAACATCTAATTAGAGAATATTGTTTTATATTAGAGAAAAGTATTTACAGTATGAATTACAGTAGCAAACAATTATGAGAACAATATTATAATCTGACAGGAATGAAACCAGCATTCCCAAGGTCAAAAATTGCTCAAGAAAATTTACGAAATCAGATTAAAATATTAGAAACTTCAAAGGAATTTGAGAGATTGGACGCGATTGAAAGAGAGATAAAATCAGATAGGCTTTTCGAACAAGAGCGAAAACGATAGGCATCTTATTGAGCGCAGTATATTACTAAGTTTGAGCTCAATAGAAACATCTGCCATATAAATTACAGTCACACGAATTTATCAATATAGCCAAAGATGAGTTTAATCAAGATAGTGCTACTCAATGTTTTTTTTTCAACATTTAAGATAGATCCCAATGGTATTTTTATTGATTCCACCATGAGTGACAAACTAGCAAAGATTATTATTAATAATATTACAGACGAAAAACGATATCTGTTGAGAATAAAGTTATTTGTCCAATATGAAAGCCAAGATGGTCCAAGGAAGACGAGGAAATGGACTTACAGAATCACTTACAGAAACCCCATAGGAATTTCTTGATGAGATATCACGATCTTGTGTCAAATTTGGCCACTGCGGCCCTCGGAACACAAATTATGATAGCACAGAAATGATCTCAATTGGCAATGTTGCTTTTTAGATCACTACTTTTCATGGATACGGCAAATGTCGACCGTAAATTGACCGATTCGGTCATCCAACACAAGAAATGACCAAAGTTGCAATAAACGGTCCACTATCTCTCGACTATGATCTAACAGGTTTTGCCGATATCAAATCATTTGAATTTTCAGCAAATACTCATCCTTTTATACCTATTTTCGTCGACATTTTAATAAACCAGATACCAGTGTTAATGTCGATGGCTGTTGTGCAAAAAATCAACGAGACTGGGCTCCAATAGTGTTTTTAAGATATACGTTGGACGCTAACATTCTTACATCGTTAACTGTGACATCTGCGATAATTTCATACAGGCCAGCGAAGACAGTTTGGCTACCGCGCGATGATAAAGGCAGGTGCAAAAACATTATCGGTAAGTTTACTTCGGGGACATCATCTGATATTAAACGCCGTTGTACAAGATTAATTATGAATCCGGCAGAACAAGATTTTTTATTGCAGATACGGCGGCGCGAAGTGTATTAGTATGTAGGCGGTGTGCAGGTGCACCAAACAGAACAAATACTGGAACCATTATTAGCTACTACGATAGTGATTCGCCGTAGTTTACTCGTTTGATATTTTCGATGCTCGCATATTAGTCAATAAACCTATTAGTGATGATCAATAGATTTCCAAATGACGCTCTTAGAGTAGCCACGGATTCTTTTATATAAGTAGATCACGCATGGACTTTGTGAAACAAATTATCGAGAGCGATGCGTCGAAGACACTACTGTTGGCTTAGCAACACACGTTGGGGTCAATGGAGAATAAAGCTCCAACAAATACATAATTATTCTGAATCTGCGGATTTTAAACCACCTGTGGTGTATTACGGCAACAAGAAGTTATCACAACCGTCGCTGAGTCCATCAGTGAATGATCCAATTCGCGAGGCATAAAACGGTTTATCGTAATAGTCCAGGTGGATCTGGCAAAACAACACGCGCGATATATTTATTAGAAATTCAGATACGATTGAGCTAATGCCGACTCACCAGATTGACAGAGAGATGAAACAGCGTGGAGTTAAGTCATGCACGTATCACAGCTTTTTTCGATGTCGTGGTGATGTGTGGACTTCCACGTGGATGGGTGAGAAATATTCCTAAAATTATCTTTTCGGACGAAGTATGTTCTATGTCCAACGACACGTTAAAAATGTTTCTCAACTGGCTGACTACAAAAAAAAACCCCACGTCAATTATCATGTGCGGCGATTCAAAGACAGCCTCCTCCGCATACAGGAGAATCGCCACACACCTGGCTAAAAATTACATCAATATTTATGAGGCTGTTGTACGACCACTAATCCAACGATGAATCACTACATGAGCTGAAAACGTTAACCGGACAGAATTTAGTGTGATATAATGCGCAGTGCAGTGTAATTTCCGAAATGTCCATGCTGAATTTTTGGAACTTATGGCGCCCTGATGATGTCGAAGTTGTGTCAGGAAAAAACATCTGTGATTCACTTCAACGGGAAAGATTTCCAACGCTGCCGGTTCCAATGTGTTATCCAGTGGATACACGTAGACCAAATATTCCAGTCACGATTGCAGGAACAGATACACAGCAAGAGCCCGTTCTTAATGATTTTGTTAAAGTTCCCGCAGAGGTTGTTGAGCAGGCTCTAGCGGCGACAAAGTCCCAGCCATCGTGTTGGATGCAATAACAATTCATTCGTCGCAGTGGCAAACAATCTCAGATACCAGTATCTGGATTGTCGATGATCGCCTCGAATGGTCAAATTTAGTATATTTGGCAGTATCGAGAGTTACAAAAATATCTCAACTGTGGAGAAGAAAAAAAGAAAAAACTTACCTGGTTAGGCGAGGGAAGACCAAACAAAAGAAACCCAGTTTGTTCTTGATGTTGAATTTATCATGACGCTAAAACAACAGAATAATCACTGCCCCTGCTGTAAAACGATAATGTTGTGGCAATATTTTCCTAATCACGTTACAATTTATCG
This sequence comes from Megalonaias nervosa, assembly GCA_016617855.1. NCBI lineage: Eukaryota > Metazoa > Mollusca > Bivalvia > Unionida > Unionidae > Megalonaias > Megalonaias nervosa. Next base: position 17,452 of record JAECUM010073122.1, on the reverse strand, counting down.
TGGACAGAATCGATAGTTGTTTCAGCCACACGCGTAAAAATGTCGCGCCGACATGTCTAGAATGTAACAAACGTCGAGGAGCAAGCTCCCTCGAGTAAGCTTCTCCGTGCTAGTATCCTTAATTAGCGCGAATCCAAATTTGTGGCAAATGTGTATTTTCAGGAATTAATTGTAATTGTTTTCGGACAAATCCACGTTGAGGAGCTGTTGAATCTAGTAAGTAGATTGTAGGCATGCCAGTAGATCTTACCACGCTGGAAATATTAAGTGTAAATACGGGATCGGTTTCCCTTTTTTACCGCCTTTAAGTTCAGCCGGTTCATAGAAATAGCTGTCACGTTACTGCCCAGCACTGGACTCTGCGAGTGCCTCACTGCTGAGTCGCGCCGGCACGACATGTGTTTCTTCACGATTCCATCGATGGGTTTCATAGCAACTTCACTCATGACTTCGTTATTTCACGCGATTATTCACGCGAGGCAGTCTCGCAACCCATTCACGAGATATGCTCTTGCTCAGTAATTCTTGGGCATACTGAAGTCCAAGCAATCGTTCTTGGGCAAGTGTTCGATTAAATTGTTTAACGATTGCTTGAACACGATGTAACACGGTGATTTTAACGTTATGTTGTTGATCAATGATGTCACTACACAGAGAAATTCTTTGCCAGGATCAACCTGTAAGCAGCTGTGGTTATCGCCAGAAACGACGTGAATAAATTTTTTGAGAAGCAGCTGTGACTTCAGTTACTACTTTAGTTGATAGCGGTCCCGCTTCATTATATCTACTTGCAACATCGACAACCGTCAATGCATATTTGTGTGTGCGCCGTTTACAAGATGTGACAGTAACTTTATGTGGTAAAAACAAGATATCTGCCAGACGAACTTCATTGGGCGTGCTGACATCAAACAGTCCATGCTGTATCCTTTTTGGACACGGTAGATAACTTTGCCTGTCATGACAACCAATCTGCGGCAACAGAACGTGTGACACATGCTGCATCGGCGAGTTTGCTAATCGCTTCTGTATCCTTCCAGTATCATCTTGGATTATAATAAATCGATCTATTATTATTAATTATTGGACAATGAATTGCCAGTTTCTATGGCTAACTGACCACTCATCGCTGGTCTTATCAACCAGTTCGCAAGCGATTCTAGCATGTTTTCATTTTTTATTGATTTCAGCGTGTGAATCAATTTGACGTCCGCAGTATATCGTTGCTGCAGATATTTATTTTTATACGCGATGTCATGATTATGGCACTCTTGATCAATCGCATTTACTGGAAAATTCACCTGGATTTGATTGATTTTTATCCTCAGATCAAATTATAAGTCAGGTTCCAGGACCACAATAATAATATCTTGTAAATTGTTTTTCTCCTGGATACTTAGACCATGACGTTCCAGGTAATTTTCCAAACTGCCAAAGCAATATCACCTCCAATCACTATGCGAGGTAGTGCGGGTAAACTTGCGATTTGATTAATTGTATATTGCCTTGTTTCAATATTCCCAGTATCGACATTGTCTTTGCTAAATGCAACCGATACGCCGCTGTCTCGGACTCCACAGACCAGGTTGTTTGCTACAGCATCTTTCAAGTTGATAATAATATCTTATATGTCCACCTTTGACGTTTTCAAGCTCACCAGGTTCGACACCAACAACACGACAACACGACTAGTAAACTCGGACAAATCCGCTTGGTGAGAAATATGCATCAGCACGGTATCGTTGAGCAGAGCTGATAGACATGGTTGTGTAAAACTATTATACATACGTTATTTTGTGAAATCAATAAGTGTGTGCGGGGTTGGTGAACGCTGCAGTGCGTACAATGCCTCAACGACAACATTAATTGACATAGGACCATCCAATCATGTTTGTACTGGCTTAGTCGAATGTAACAACGGTTGTTTACCATACCTCTATAAATTGTTAACAACTTCGACTGGTGGTGCAGGTCCATGTGAGTCAAAATACAAACTATGTTAAGGTGTTACCACGTATGCGACCCAATGAGTACGAGGGTATTCGACGACTCTTGCCTGGTAATCGAAGGCCTCTTACTTTTTTTAATGCGTCCACCGATCGCTTTTTTTTTTCAAAGCCATCCCTGATCCAGTTCTGACAGCCCCTAACACCGCAACTTTTGCAACCGCTGTAACCGTTGCAAGGAATGGAAATATCCTATCGGTCTTTTGAATTTGTGCCACTGCTGACTTGGATAATTTTAATGTTACTGAAGTGGTTTTGTGTTTGGCCGCATTAAGCTGAGCGAGCTGCGTTTGGGTCAACCACATGGGGTCAGTTACGGTTAATTTTCCTGGAGAAAGCTCAATGTGACCTCACAATTGTTTGTTTTGATTGCGTGATTTTCCCAGCTGACTCTGAGAAAGATCGACCTTATTATTCAAATACGAAACATGTTCAGTTATGAATTTTCCACAGGTTCATCGATCACCCTCATTCGGTCACCAGCACCCTTCAACAAACAGTGTCTTGTCGGAAAGTCTCACAGCATAGCATCGATAGCCACCACCAGCGTTACCGACACGTGCATGAAAATCCATGTCGACAATGAACTGTCTGAACAACTCCAGATGTTCAAACGAAAATTAATAAATCGGATACAGCGTACGAATGTCTTGTTGAGAAATTTGCAAAGAGGTGTTGTTGTTTTGATGCCGGTCCATGTACGATTACAGATTGGGATATGCCTGTGTAATATGAGGAGTGACTTCTGCATGACTAAACTGAAATTCATCCGGAGGTTCCTGATGACCGTTTAACCGCAAATAGACATCAGTCACATCTAAAATGTCAAATATCATTTTACTCCGTGCTTAGTTCACACCGTGCCTTGCGCTAAGTTGAAACGCCAGAAAAACACAATTTGATGAAGTAAGGCCATTCTGGGTATTTATTCGCCAAGTAAATTGTCCTGTAATAGCAGTTGGTGGGTGTAAGTCTGTAGTATGAAGTGGTTTCCGACTGCATAAAAGATAAAAAGGGTGATTCTGTATTCACTGAAGGGGAAAATGCAGGCATCAACAATCTAAATACGACTTTTCCCGGCAGGAGCACCTGCATCACGCCAAACTGTATCGTCGTCGTTGTTTTTACGACACAAGATGAACGTGTTTGGCTCCAAATATCACCTTGCGAACATCTCTGCAAAACCAATAGAGGAAGTTACTGAGGAGAATGGCGCAAGAAAATCTCAACCAATGAGTTGTGCTCAAAGCCATGGTTAAACTCAGGATTAGGAAACGCTAAATGCTCTGATCACATCAACGTTGTCAAGATGGATTCGGTTTCCTTTCCATCAATGGAGTAACATCCACTGTTAAACAACGCCATGACGCAATTGTTAACAAAGGGCAATTTACATCGTAATTGGCATTTTTCTCGCATATATTTTCCCTCCACTTCCACAAACGTCTCACATGGAAGGAAAAACCTGAAGGTGTCTTGCACTTGCAATTCTATTTTTAGCTGATTGGGACTTCTTGATAGATATGAGAAATACTGGAAATCGCCTTTGTTTCTATCCAGTTCCCATGTCAAATGTTGGACCAGTAAAAAACGAATATGGGTCAGCTGATTAGAATGGCATGACAGATACACATGCTGCAAGCGTAATCGATATCAAATCACCTGGTTTCACTGTGGGTAAAAACCCAAATAAAATATACCCCTGTGTAAGTACGCCCTTCGTGTCGGACTTGCTTTCGTAAGTGCAACTGATGGTATCACAGGTTAAACTGAATTGTGTCGTTCAGCTAATTCTCGCAATGTCAGGCTGGCTATGATATCCAGTACCTTTAGGTCCTGCATGCAAAACGTGCATACTTTCGGGAAGATCTTGGAGCCAACCAAACACAGTTCTCAACGATGACTGTCCAATGTTAACCAGATATTGTTAAGATTCATTGGCAATAATAGAAATTTTGAGAGCCCTTGCCTGTCAACAGCAAAATTCTTCGTCGAACCGCGGCATTGATTCAGGTAATATCCCCAGGGGGAAGGTCGATAGAGTGCCACGGATGAAGACATACATGAATTGTTCGCGGGCAGACCACCAAACGGTTGGGATCGGACATTATGCCAACTGCGATACACTCACACCCAGGCTAATGCGATCTTAAGTATGCACAAGTCCCTAGCATGCACAGGTGCAGAATAAGTCACAATGAATTCTCGTTTTGTGGATGAGTTGGTAATCATCAGTCACTCTCAGGGCTGTATTTACAACCACCTGTTGCATTGATGCATAGATTTCACGTAGCACACGAAGTGTTTCACCGCAAGGCGTCTCCCTATGCACCATCTCAGTAGTGTCAGAATTCATCATCGGTGTTGTGGATATCTACAAGTTTGTGCATCAACGCACAGTATGTGTCTCTGTCCATGACATAATCAGTGAGCAACTGCTGACAAACTGACATGACTTCATTAATGACTTCGGGGGTATTATTGCCCACAAGAACTGATCCCACGACTATTTCCAATCGATCCGCAAGGTTTTTAGGGCACCAATGCCCTCTTGCTTGTTTTTGTTGATTCTCCATCCTTCCTTGCATTTATTTTTCTTGCCCGCGCCACTTTTTTCCTTTTTTCTTTAGCCCAGTCATATCTTTCTCCAGGTGCAGGTGTGGGTGGAGGCGCTACATGTTGCTACCACCTTTGCCAATTTATTCTATCTGATTTGGTTAGACCGTTTCCCTTTATGGGTTTTGCTTCCTGCTGACCAAGACCTTGAGCATCTTTTTCAAACACTTCTAGTTGGTGTCGCCTTTGATACTGTTGTCTTACCCACCCGTCTATGAGATAAACTGAAGAACACCTTTTTATTAACCAATTGTTAAATTGTTCGTGTTATCCTTTCGAAAATTTGTTTAATGAGATGAGTTACTTATTAAGTTTTCTCCGAGTCCCTCTGATTTTTCCTCCGCGGAAAAAATCTTGGACTTATTAATTCTACGAGGGGAGCTATTCTAAAACCCCTGACTTCCGTCCGGGAACACATCCCTTTGTTTATCGTAATCATGATTACTACTTTACCCGCCAAAACTCTTATGAGTCGCATAGAAAGCAGAAAATTTTTCCTAGTTCGCCTTTATTAATAACGACTTTGGAAAATATCATTGTATGACACCTGAAACAGGACTACAATTTCCAAAAGTATTCTCTGATTTAAATCAATTCTGGACAGTTTACCTCTATGACCTCGCGTGAAAATACACTTCTCTCCTGTTCGAACCGTTAAACAACCAGATCGCTAATTAAAATTCAATTTGTGCAGCCAACCAGAACAGATTATTACAAGTTTCCAGGCTAAAGCGATCCTAGCCAATACACCGAAGTTAATGTCCACGTGTCACGATGCGCTGACCCCCACGTGTCACGATGCGCTGACCCCAACAAAATGCACTATTAAATTTCACTCAACTGTAAAACATACTACAGAGGTGAAATTCACTACAGAACTACCAAAGTTTGGATCATTACACATGTCATTCCCCCCCACACACACACACACACTACCAAAATTCACCCCATGTGACTTGAGAAACATAATGCAAAATAATTTACAAACATATGCCCTCATGCTATGAAACAATCTCATTTTAAAACTTATGTTAAATTTTTATAACAGCTTAAATTCTTTATTTCTTTTCGTTTTATCTATTTAAACCTTTCAGAAACCTAGTTGCAGAAACCACAAAAATTACGCCTCTCTCACAGACTGTTATCACTGGGGCAAGATAGTGAAAAAATTTCCTAAATTTGGTTTTGAAGGAAATAGAAGGACATATGCACTGACATGTACGGGTATCAGAATTTCCAACGCTTGACTCAAAAGTTTGGAATAATCAAATACTGGGAAAAAAATTAATATTTTGTAGCAAGCTTTTATTACAGTAATTGGGAGAGTAAAAGAGCTTCAGATAATAGAAACTGCTACACTAAATAAACGTGACTGTGCCACCCGTACTGCCGCTGTAAAGAAACATCAAGCATGCATTAAACAAGTCGTTCTTTTTCTTACCACAAAAAAACAAGAAAAGCAAAAACGTTTAAATGGCGTTAAGCTTGTCAAAATGGATAATACTTGCAAAATATGTAGTGTCATCAGGTTTCTACATCAGCTTGTACAGTGTATTTGTCTATTTGATACATTCCAAAGGGTCACTGAAACTAATTATGTTTAGTTCAAGAGGTAATCTCTCTCTCTCTCTCTCTCTCTGAAACGGAACAATTGGAAAACTGAACGATACCAAGAGCTAATCGGTATGTTACGGAGATAAGTGAAGCAAATTGATTTAAATATTCTTGAATGTATGTATATCCGTCGTTTGAAGATGCATACTGCATTTCATTTTTTAAAAAATATGAAGTTGAGTTTACCTCTGGCTTGTAATGCCATTTTTCATAGATCCGGTAAATGTTCCCGTCTCGGATGTTTTTTTCCATATCACAATGCCACCCTGTGACTGAATGGATCCGTTATGAATGGCTGCCTTGCAAACTGTTGATTCCTGAAGCATATATGAGAAGAAAGCCTGGTCCGGTATACTTAGCAAGTATTGAGCAAGACATTTCAGCTTAAGACCATAAAGTTAGACATGATTCTTTAGTACATCTACATAATTAAGACATTTCAACTCAACTCTAAAACGTAAAGTTAGACATGATTCTTGAGTATATCTACATAATTAAGACATTCAACTCAACTCTAAAAACATAAAGTTAGACATGATTCTTGAGTACATCTACATAATTAAGAAATTTCAACTCGTTCGTTTTTGTTTTGTTGTCTTGGCTTGTTTTTCTTTTAAATTAAAATGTATCCTTTGAAATAATAACCCTTTTATATTAGCACCCATAAGCAATTACATTTCAGTCCATCCATTTAAAAGAAATTTTAAACGGAAACAAAATTTGTAAAGTATGACCCGACGTGTGAACGGGCGCACATACGGAGGGAAAGACATAGACAGCGCGATACTATCCCTCTCTAGAATATGGTATAACCAATGTAATCACAAAATGAAAAATTATTGATAAAATTAACAACTTTAAAAGAAACTAGCCAACAGATTACGATGATGATAAACTGAAATTGATTAAAAGACATAATTACACCCAAATATAATTAATGTTCAAGCATTTTGTGCTTGCGAACAGTGTACACTGTAAACGGTACATGTTCTTTTATCCAGAAATACGCTTGTTTTTGCTCTCATATATTTTTCTGCAGCTTTCATCGTTCGATAATAAAGAAATGAATCGAATATTAAACTGGATATAGCAATGACCTGAAATTATTATTTTCAAATATAAAAGAGAACACCATTTATCGTGATGCCAATTATCATTTTATCGTACAGACTCCCTCCTTGTCGGCAAGTTAATTTTCTGATGTCGGTAAGAATGAATCGTCTGGATGAACTTTTCTCTGGACAAAACAAGTTTCATGTGATGCATATTGATAATCGACTTATATTGGAAAGATAACAAAGACCTAAAACTTGCAGTTGAGATAGTTTATAGAGACGTGACTCGGTAGCGGTAAAGTTATACAGGATACACTCGTATGCAACTATAAGTAATTAGCAAATAATAAAGTAAGCTATAGTAATTTTAGTTAATAGTTTGTGAGAGAAGGGAATTAGATTTGATATTTTAAAAATAAATAATTAAAAGAGTATGTTGGAAGAACGTGGAAAACTGATTTCTAAATAAACATAACTACCACCACCACTACCACCAATAACAACAAACACTGCTACAAAGTGTACACACTGGCTCAAAACTCAATACAAACGTTTATAAAGCTTTTAAGTTTCATTTCAAACATCTACCGTGGAATATTGTGCATCTCCATATATTGGAGCCAGATCCTGGTCACACCCTGTCGGGCATAGCCCACTGAAATAAATAAATCAGTGAGTCAGTAAACGTTTCTGTTGAATAATGTATACCCACCTAACTACCTACAAACCTACCTGCATATAAATGCATCTCTAAATACTCGCAGACTTGTACATAGAAAATTTACACACATATATACATTCATACGAACACAAATGCCTTTACGGTTATACTATATTTTAAAAAATGACGATATACATATAGGCTTTTTAATGACATAAGAACTTATCTGATCGTGATGTCTAGTATAGAGGATACTTTACTCAGCAAATAGTAATCACTTTGGCAAAATGTAAACCGTGTGAAGTTGATGAACCACTGAGCAATTGAACATACAGGTAGTACCATATTGGAAAAAAATGAAATCAGCTTCTGACTAAATCTATAATATATACCTACCCGCAAATGGTTGAATTACAGTCTGCAAATATTGATGAACAATGAAGTGTCCCCTTGTAATCATACACTGAAATGACATAAATATATGCGGTATACTTTGCATGTTTTGGGGAGTTTTTTGTACTTTGTTATTTAATTCAACATTGCATAAGCTCCTTGTTCTATCTAACGGAGACTTTATAATTATATTACTCACCTGCACGAAAATATTTGTCTGTAAGTTTATTACAAATTATTTTTTCTAAATATTTTCCAAACTAGAGCTATTAGCACGGATGAGAAGTAAACGACCCATTCGCTACAATTGACTCGGCAGCGCTTTAAATAGAAATACTAGTGTTGTAAGTAGAAGTTAAGAGAATGATCAGTCATGGGACATAACTCTGCAAAATCATAATGGGAATGCAAGACATCGAGTTTTACCAAGGTCTCATTAATATACAGCGAATAAATTTGGTTGGAATGTTATGATGATCAAACTAAAGGAGGATGGTCAATCACGACTGATAACTCTTGTAAATCACAGCGTTAAATGCTGAAAAGTAAATATTTTCCATTCCCCATCAGTATAAATCTGCATGCCAAATATGGTTCGTCTAACAATGCATGGTAAAGTATTGCTACAGAAACGTAAGTCAGGAGGATGGCAATTGCCGACTTAGTCGACTGATGTTCAGTCATCCTTTATCACCAGCAGAGAAATTTATATGTTTAGATACATTACCTTACTGGGAGGAAGCTTTTCTATTCGTTACTGGTGATTGTGAAAGCACCGATGTCTCTTTTCACCAATTATTTGCTCAACGGCATATGACATAACTATTATGCTTCAAATCCAAAACATTGTGTCCAAGCCAAAGGTTTATAAATCCATAAACTGGCAAAGCCCATATATTTGGAGTTCAAAATATATTTACTGACAAAATATCGTAAGAACCTAAAGCGTGAAAGAAATATGTATGTTATCTATTTTATTTCTATTGTGTGCTTGACCTTTGTCCGTGAATGAGGGTAGAGTTTCCCCATCTTGACAATTGTCGTGAGTTTTTTTAAAGATGCTTATTGGAATTTTAGTTCAGTATCTGCCTAGATAACGACCTTAGAATGTTAACAATATTTGTCTGAAGATTCCATTAGAAATGACCTACTTCTTGGACATTTTCTTTTGTCATAGGTCAGGTGACTGTATATAAAGGATTAGGTAAACAAATTGTTCATTACTGCATTAATATCAGTCTTTGGAATCACTTTTAGTTGTGTTAAGATATAATTTAAGAGGAATCGTTTATATAAATTATTCATTGACATTACAAAGCGCTCATTGACATTTTGAACTAAAACACTAATATGGATTATTGAGGATTCATTCAAATATATTCTGCATTATATCATCGTGGTACATGAAGACCACTGCTACATTAGCAAATTTCAAGACTATTGGAATTCATTCGAAATATTCGGACTTGTGATAGAACATTTAGTACTACTTAGGATATAATTCACAATACTCTAAGTTCATTTGAAACTTTCGCTTTGTATTCTAGGGAAATATATTTTTGTTGATTTTACTAAATTTGTTTGGTTTTGCATCTTTCAGTTTCATAGTTTAAGACCATAACGTTGTAACATTTAGATTATATGAAGCAGCCATACTAAAACCATTTTCATGTGGAATGGAACACAAATGTAAGTGTCCATTAATTACTAACTATTCCACGTACACACACACACACACACACACACACACTATCACAAATTACCAAATATGGGTAGATTTAGGCATATATTATTACATTCTTTCTGAGCTCAATGCAAAGAATTCATTGATAGGACTGAATAAAAGTTGAGTTGAACCCTGAAATCTATCCATTCAGTCCTTTTTGGTGACAAACACTATTGACTTTTGAACAAGAAGTACCTGTTGATGTAGCAACAGCAGAGCCTAGTGGGTTGCTAGCTGTGCACATGTAGACTCCTACATCCATATTAACATTTGGATTGTTTACCAGAAGAACGTTTCCCGGAAGAATAAAATGATGTCCGTCACTGGTGATTTCAACACCATCTTTAGTCCATTTAACATTCAGCGGGTCATCTCCACTTGCTTTGCACTCGATGACAAGGTTTGCCGTGGATGGAGTCAGCTGAGTCTTTTCTGGTACTACAGTCACTTCCGGTGGTGCTTTCATAGGTATAAAAAAGAAAGCTAATTTGTGCAATAATGGATACGGTTAAATAATGCGATAAATTATTGACTGTGTCCTAATAATATCTCTAACACTTATGATATATTATTTTGAGCTCAATGAAGTTTCTTATGATGAAATTTGAGAGGATTAGTTATTACATGCGAGATAAGCAAACTGTATACGCCGCTATAAGAGCAATATTTCAAACATGAATTTGAATTGAATGTGGAATCTAATTCTGTTCTTAAAAAGAAGATACAGTTAGCCACATATGGCAAAATGAACTAAAGGAAAGTACATTACACGGGGGTAAACAAAACAAATAGCAAGTTATCATTGTATCCCAAATTCTCCACCTACAGGCTTCAGGTCAGCCTGTCTTCTACTTAACTGTCGTGATCCTCTTATAAAACAATACAGCTTTCAAAATCAAAATTATCCACATACGTCCAACATTTTATAATAAGAAGATGTACAAACAAGAAAAGAGGAAAAGAAAATAAGGTTGGAATCATGCTAACATTTTACGGACAATGTAATTATGGCTTTATCTGAGCCAAACTGATTGGTTGCTGTGCAGTAGTATTCCCCCGCATCTGAGTTTTGGACATTAAGAATTACCAGGTTACCGTCAGCATCCTTGTAGGCGTTTGTAATACCCGGCTGAAATTATAATTAGGAAAATGAAAGTGGGTCCAGACTGAAGCAAATGATTTTATCACTATATACCATGATGAAACTTGGCCTAAGAATACTCAGAATAATGGAAGCTACTTGTGGCTGGCACATAGAGAAAGACGTCAAATTTGAAGGGTGGCGTTATTAGTTTTCTGACAGTTGTTGCCAAATAGAAGAAAGATTATGTTATCACTCGACTGCGATTTCCTTGTCTCATTGCAAACTACCTCCTACTTTGATTGCCATCAATCATAATGTTTTACTTAGAAGAATAAAAACAATATGCTCATATAGTTTTTTCACATTATATACTTTGCGAGTAACTGGGGAATGATCTTCACACTAATAAAAACTTTCATAAATAAAATACAAAACGTTTTCAAATCATCAAGTGACACCTGAATTGAAAATCAGAGTCGATACAACCAGACTGAGGCAACAAATTGCAAGGATCGAATTGCAAATTGCAAGGATCTTGTGGATACAAGTTTTCTGTCACATGGGTGAAAACATGGATGAGGCTTGATTCAAGACAACTTTCAAAGATATCATAAATGCGAAGTAAGCGCATTTACAGCCAAGAATTACCCTGTAAGTCCATGAAGTTGTGGCGGGCGGGTGGGCATCAGTTCTGCATAGCACTACAACCTTGTCTCCTTTCATTGCCATTAAACTCGTTGGGGAAATTATGTGCGGAGGTCCTAATAAAAAAAAAAAATGTATTAATGTAATTTTAAAAAACCCACCTGATCCAACACAATGCATATGTAATGACTTCAGGTTAAGTTGCACATATGTACAACTTGCATCGTTTGTAATAAGATCCTAAATAAATAAGATCTTAACTTGAAACCAGTCTGTAAGATGCTGACATTAATGATGAGTCTGGATATTTTTCATCAAAAGGCTCTATAATTATAATTGTCTTGTATAGGTATGTACATGGACTAAGGAATGGACAGAGTCTAGTGGAAAACCGAGTCTCCAACAACGATAAAAATATATACAATGAAAAGGAAGTTTACCATAAAAATGCAAATATGCTGAAAAGTCCACAGTCTCTACTCCATTTGAGGCTTCGCATATGTATTCCCCATCGTCAACCGGTGAAAAGCTGGGGATCGTTAGCCTTGAACCATGGTCAATCTGTGTTACACCCGTAGTTACTGGGAATTTCAGGCCACCCGCAAGCACGTGATACCAAGTAATCTGCGGATTCAAGGGTCCCTCCACGTTGCATTCTAACGATACGGGATTTCCAAGTAGCACAGTATGGTTTTGTGGTTGGTTAAGGAGGGTTATGTGTTCTGCGTCAAAAATGAATTTATATATCGATATTTCAAGGCGTTTTCATATCATTTCTGATCATCTTAAGAAAACAATGATAACTGTACAGATTCTCTCAGATTAAACATGTATTATTTCGAAGTTTTCCCCCCGAAGTTTTATTCTAATTTCAACTCAAGTATTTCTTAAAATTAATAGCGACAAAAGGATGTAATTATTGTTGAAGGAAGTAAACGGAGTGTTGAAGATTTAATACCTCAATGATTTGTCTTAATAACAATATCTAATTTTAATTACTAAAATTTAATAAAACATCCATTACACGTTAAATGGTTGTAATTTTTAACTCCTGAATTGTTCCACTTACAGATCTGGAAATTATGGGCGACGTAAGAAATACACTAGGCATCTTTGAAATGGCAGCAGCCTACTGTTTTTATTTTATTTTTGAACCTAAGGCCCTTTATTTCGACGTTAAATCAGTTTAGATTTATAAATAAGTCAGCTATTGTTACTACAAACTAGTACATATATAGCTAGTTTCATCACTACTGCTACTGATACATCTACTAGCTCTGCCACCAGACATCACGATCACCTCCATTACTTCGAAGATGACGACGACAATGACGACGCATATTACTTACTAATAACCTGTAGCGTAAATGTTTTCCTGTCTGTCCCCAGTGCGCTGTTAGCAATGCAGGTGTACAGTCCATTATCTGTCAACTTTGTCCCGTTAATAACGATGAAGTCGCTTCCAACATGGTATCTGGTCATATCGAACCCTGCGGGGTTAGGATCCCACGTGATTGAAGGTTTTGGTGATCCCGTTGCATCACAAACCATCACAACCGACGATCCCTCAGTGATTTTCAACTGTTCACTATCTTTGGTAAAGTTCGGCTTGGCTAAGATTAAGGACAAATCAATAATTGCAATTCATCATAAAGATATAATTTACCATTGAACATTTTTGCAAATTTGCCTTGTCATCGGCGTCACTGTCATCAATGCAGTATGTTAAGTCTTTGTTCTTCACAGGTGGAATATATATGTTTGGTTCAGTCTGTTTAGTTTTCCGTCCATAAGCTCTGTCTTTTTGTCTGTCTCTCACAAACACAGACACACACACACGTTTTTTTGTTAAATGTAAATCTAGCGATTCATACGATTTCATTGTTCTGCTATTGAAGCTATTTCCTGATTATCTCCTAATACGTCAAGACAAATCAATTCAATGTTATTTTGATCCGTTGTCGCAGGGCCCCTAAAAGGCGTTGGGCCCATAGGCCGGTGCCTACTCTGCCTATTTGGTAATCCGGCACTGCCAATAAGGGAGCAAGAGCAATACAAGTTTTCTTTATCGAGACAACTTCTGTATTAAACTTTAATGGTATTTGCATTAAGAGCTACCTGAATATTATCCAGACCCGGATTTTAAAAACGTATGCTCCGACTGATACTCTTCTCCAAATGCTTATGTGTGATACATGATAGATAACATGAAATCACTGTCCAGTTGAATGTTAACATTTTGTGTGAAGTTTAAGGTCAAGAATTATTCGTGATTGCTGGGCCAGATGGTATGTATCTCTGACTGTTTTACTTTTTCCCCCCTTTCCTAAAAATAAAATTGTGATGAAGGTGAATTCATCTGATTATAATTTTATTTACATGACTCGAATATTAAAACTTATGTAAAATTATGAAATTTATGAATAAAAAATATAAACTAGTTCAGATAATCTGAAATAATGCACAGGCATGTATATCTTGCAAAGGTTTCAAGATGAATATAAAGATTAATAAGACTTGATTATTTGTTCCTTCCAGACTAACTTATTGAAAGTACAAGGCAACAATAACTCGGCTTTTTCTCTTCTTAGATATGATGCTAGACTGTATATGTATTTTGAGCTTTTTCTGCAAAAAAGCTTAAATGTAAATATTTTTTGTCGCTCTAAGAAATGGATCTCTTATTACCAAGATTTGCACAGCAGTCTTGTGATGCTACTGCCAGTGATACAGCTCTGTAAGTGTCCCCTTTAGCTCCCTTTTCACCCATCAATCCTGGAGGACCTTGAGGACCTATACTTCCAGGTTCACCTTGAAGGCCATGAGGCCCAATGACCCCAATGTCTCCTTTTGCTCCTTAAATAAAACGAAATTAAATACACTGTTATAGCACTTTTTGCGCAGAAAATGCACCAGGAAAATAAAGAGCAAATTTTATTCCGATGCCGACACAACATACACAAACATAGCTTATTTCTATATCTTTGATATAATTATAAATATAGAGTTTAAATTTAGAAAGAAGTCTTTTTCAGACTTTTAACTTAGTACGTTAATCTACTATAGGTTTTCGAAACATCAGCATGTTGTTTTAACGTCTAGTAATATAGACAATGGATTGCTGAATTTGGGCAATGCATATTGGTGAGTTATCACACCAAACTGCTACGGTAGCCATGACGCAGACTTGGATCCAGCGTGAAACGTGTTGAGAAACGGGGCTCTGGTGAATCTGCTTGGGTCAGTCACCCACTGAAATATACCGATTACAGAAACCATGGCTACGGATCTGAGTGAGGAAGATTCCTCTGCAGGAGGATCGATGACGCGACCTGGAAGAAGCCGCCGACCAAACTTCTTAAGATGAAGGTAAGCATCAAGATAGGTGCCTGGAACATTTGAACCATATAAGAGAGTGGGAAAACAGAACAAGTTTCTAATGATATCAGAAAATACAACATCAAGGTGCTTAGCCTCAATGAAACTCGATGGAATAAGAACATGCAAAACAAGGCTTTCAACCGTTGAGAATAGCATCTACTCCGGGCATGAGAAATAAAACCACGAACCAGATAGACATAATACTTTCATGTTGTACAATGCCTTGATTCAATGGAAAATTGAATCCAAAAGAATCATCACAGCAAGGCTCAACTCGAAAAGAAGGAATGTAGTATAATCCAATGTTGCAGAAGAAGAAACGATAGAAGAGTTCTTTTCAAAGTTATGTGAGTGATGTTAACCAGGCACCTGTATGAGACTTCAAGGTTATAAAGGGTGACTTCATTGTTAAAGTGGGTCAGGACAACACAGTGAAAATACTGACCATGGAAAAACGCGGTATAGGAAATATGGGCAATAGAGAAGAACTGTTCACTGATTTCTTATGCTTTCAATGACATGACATGTTCATTGGAGGTGCTGTTTATCTTCACATACCAATCCACAAAGCAACATGGGTTTCACCAGGTGGGAAAATAGAACATCATATTGGTCGCCTGACCATTGGCTGCAAGTGGTGGAGACACTTCCTATATGTACACGTTAAAACAGGAACAGACGCAACATTCGATCGCCGTCTAGAAGTGGATTCATTCGGAATGAAACTCAGGAGCTACAAAGAAAGGTGCGACAGGCCACATTCAGTGTACAAAATCTGAAATACAAATAGACAAGAAATTCAGTTAACCACTAGAAAGACTAAAATTCCCTTGAAGCAAATATGAAAGACCATTAGGCAGGCTCCCGCATATATGCCAGTAAAACAAAAATAGTTATAAAAAAAACAAAAAAACAACCAACACAACACAGCAGAATGCATCTCGATTGAGTAGGTCTAGAGGAATTTGAGCAGTGCACATATCTCGGAAGTAATGTCAAGACCGTTGGAGGGGTCAAACAAAGACATCTGGGACAGAAATGAGAAAGGCAGACAAGCATTTAACACACTGAAAGAAGCATCACTTGCTAAAGAGAACAAGATGCGACTGAGACCTGTCCTGCTCTACGGCTTCGGGACATAGAATGTGACTAAAACAACCTGAAGCAAACTGCAATCTTTTGTGAACAGCTGCCGCTGCCACATCCTGAACATCCAATGGTTAGAGAGGATTCGGAACACTGTATTACGGGAAACCATCGGTCATTTACCTATCCACCAAGAAATCTACAAAAGGAAATGTGGCATACACTGCCAAAACTGCTAAATAACATCAGGCATGCCCTTAAATGGAATTACCAAGCCAAAAGAAAGGTGGACAGATGTGGCAAAAATCTGTGGAGGAAGAGATCAAGGCTGTCGGAATAACATGGGCCAAGATGAAGAGGATATCAGATCCATTGGCAGCGTAATCTGGTCTGATCCTCCCATGGGAAGAAGATGCAAGAGAAGAAGAACGTCAGAAATAACGAATTGAGATTTTTAATTAAAATTTCCTAATATTTCTAATATAAAGCTGTTTGCCTCTAGATTCTGCATAAGTTGCATCCACATTTGTCCATATGTTAAGAAATTTTTATATAATTTCTGGAAGTTTTAACGCATGATTTAAAAAAAAAAAACAAACAAACAAACAAAAAACAAAAAACAAAACAAAAAAAACCCCTCTATTGGTGATATTCCCATGAGTGCATTGCTGAAGCCACATACGAATGCACATTTTTCTTGACTCCAAATGGCATAAATACGGTATAGTATATTACACAATTTATGTACCATCGTTAAATCTGTGAGCACGATGGTGTAACAGTTAACGAATCATTAAACATGGAACTCTTCTTTTTTCCTCTTTTTTGTTACAATTGCTTCTAAGAATTGGCCCAGTTCCCAGAAATAATATACAAACACACAACACAGTCTCTAATTTTCACTTTCACCTTTTATTTGCAAGACTTATTTACATTTTTACATTTTGATTGTTATTCGACTAATTGTTTTTGTCATTCTGTAGAGTAAAGATTTTAGCAATTTTTTTTCGCTACCAAGTATTTACTCAGTGCCATTCAGCCAAGATTGTGACAACATGTCGTTAAACCATATACATACAGTTTCTATTAATCATTAACAATAAAGATTTCTAATCAAAATCACATACACATAAATACTTTTATCACATGAATATTCCTGAAAGTTCAAAGCCCGAAGCATATCCA
>JAECUM010073121.1:0-11285 GCA_016617855.1 Megalonaias nervosa | reverse complement strand
TAGTTTTAAATTCTTTTTATTTTATTTTTGTTTCATTTCATTTTATTGTAATGATAATTTTCACTGGATTTGAATCTTTTTCGGAAAATTCACTTCTCTGTTTTGACCTGATTTGAACGTAAAGGTTGCTTTATCACTATTTTTAGCTCACCTTGGTTGAGACGTTTGTAAACATTGAATGAAAACGATTGGCTATCACCAAGGTCATGTTCGGCCCACGTGTTAGCTAAGTTGTAAATAGCCTTTCTTTTTTATTTATTTCTAGCGTGAGAATTTGATTCTTAGATAGAGCTATTCTAAGCTACGTGCTAAATGGCATTTTTATTTTACTGCGCTGTTCAAATTAGTGATCACGTAGCCCCGTCATGTGAGCCACCATGTGATCTAAAATCGTGGGTTAAGACAGACGATTTCTAGTAGATTTGCCAGTCGTATTCTTACACCGTTAGAGCTCAAGGTGTTTTTATTGTTGATGCCAGTTTGTTTTGAAGTTCATCTATTTTTTGGGATTTAATAATTTATATTCTCTGGAAAACAACACACGTGCTTTTCTTTATAAAAATTCTTGGACAAAGACATTTAGTGGAAATTTATTCTGGAATTCTAAACGGGAACATTATAAATTGTGATTCAACGAGGAACTGTTGCCATCAGTACAACGACCTCATCTGACGTCATCGCCTTCCATATTGGAACTTCATCGAGATTCGAACCTGGATTCAATTAGAACTGTTTAGTGATAGGACTTATATTATTCAATTCTAGGATTAAATTTTGGATTATATTCACAAACCGTAAGTCCTATTTCATATTTTTACCTTGTTTTCTAGGGAAATAAATTATTTTATTAAATTTACAAAGCTTGTTGACTTCACTCTTTTCTTTTGTTACTTTTGTACGAGCCTACACGTAACAACAGTAATGGGTATTCAGTTCTTTTTGTCGATACCAATCTTCGTGGTTTAGCAAAAATGTGACATTTTGATCAATGTTTAGGAAAAATATAACATTTGATCAGTGGTTTCGAGAAAATATGACACTTTGATCGGTGGTTTAATAAGAATAAGACATTTTCATGCGTGTTTTAGGAAAAGACGATATTTTGACCAGTGGTTTAGGAACAAAATATAACATTTTCATCAGCTCCTTAGGAACAATATTACATTTTAAACAGTGGTTTAGGGAAAATGTGAATTTTAATCAGTTGTTTAAACAAATTTTGACAATTCATCCCTGGTTTAGAAAATATATGACAGTTTGATGAGTTTAGGAGGAATGTAATATTGTTATCAATGGTTTAGAATAAAATGTGACATATTCATCCGTGTTTTAGGACACTTGCAATTTTGATAGTGGAAAAAGATGACATTTTGATCAGTGGTTGAGGAAATATTTGTCAATCTGATCAGTTCTTTAGGAAAAATGTGACATTTTGATAACTGGGATATGATAATTGTGACATTTTAATCAGTTCTTTAGAAATAATATGACATTTTGATTAGTGGTTGAGTAAAAATTTGACACTGTTGTCAGGACTTAAATCTATTGCTTGTAATATGAATCCGATTGTCTTCACTGATAGATAATTGTTTGGATTCAAGTCCGTTTGTCATCGCCGATAGATACTTGTTTGGATTCAAGTCCGTTTGTCATCACCGATAGATACTTGTTTGGATTCAAGTCCATTTTGTCATCACCGATAAATAATTGTTTGGGTTCAAGTCCGTTTGTCATCACCGATAAATAATTGTTTGGGTTCAAGTCCGTTTGTCATCACCGATAAATAATTGTTTGGATTCAAGTCCGTTTGTCATCACCGATAGATGATTGTTTGGATTCAAGTCCGTTTGTCATCACCGATAAAAAATTGTTTGGGTTCATGTCCGTTTGTCATCACCGATAGATAATTGTTACTTGGGTATTTATATCTGCGATTTGCAGCAACTACGAAAACTGCAAAAATTATATCCCCCCCCCAAAAAAAGTAAATAGCCAAAAGAATTAATTCACGGTATTTACTTTTTCCCGAACTAACATTTTATCGGGATTACAAATTGGCAGAGTTTAGCACAACAGAAAAAGGAAACAATTTTCTACCCTATTATCTACGAGAAATGATAAAGAAAGAAAACAAGAAAAGAATACATTTATGAAAAGTAATATTTAGTATACGAGGATAGATAATTCCATTATAAATATGTTTACCTACCTGTGGATATAAATCATTGTATTGTGGAAATTACAACTTATTTATCGTAATGAAGAATGCGTGCAACTTTGCCCAGTTCAATGATTTTATAATCGTTATCAGAGTTGCACAAAAGATAAATTTTTAGATGGTCTGATTATTTTTAATGTTTCTGTAATGGGGTTTTCTTGCTATGGAATACAAAAAAAGACAAAACACACTGAAAAGATGTTCATCCTCTACGTTAAGTGTATTTCTTTCTTTATGTTTGACTCCATTTCACCCAGTATCCTCTTTATTTTACCATATCTTCCGGTTCCGGTTCGATGCATATATGCTGAAACACGTAACCTTTAACTCATGGGTTTGTCCAGAATCTTAAACTGTATCACGTTTAATTGGCCTATTAATCAGCGGCTTCTGAATTTGTAATGATGCAGGCAAGTCTCTTACCTCCTCCCCCCCCCCATTTCGATCATGAAATAGTATATCATGAGTAATACCGGGTAATCATAGTAACGGTGTAATGGGGAGAAACCTATATAAATCCAAAGCTTCTTAAAATCAAATATCCTTCCCTCTCATCCATCCTGTAACACATAATCAAAACATGCATAACTATATGCGGTTTTTTATTTCTTCAAATTGCCATTTATATACAGTCCATTGATTTGTATGGATAATACTTAACTGTCTCGGTATATCCTTTGGTATGTCACTTAGTTCTCGTTTGCTCCGCATATTATACCCAAATAAGGTACTGAAAATTCCGAAAGAAAGCAACCAATAAGCCACTGACCTACAAGAATTACTTTGTATGTTACAAATAGGGATGTTGTGTTTATCCAAAGAATAAATATCAAATTCTATTTATCTCAGAAACATAATTGATGGGAGTCCTGGACATCAATAATGGTAGGTATATTATTTTTTAAAGTTACTTTCTTGATAATGTCACCAAGATTATCAAAAATGGAATAAATCAAAACGATTTCGAACTATTGGATTTAGTCAGTACTTAAAATTTTTAATTTTGTCATTTCAGAAAATTCCTATTTCAGACAATGTATGTAAAAAGATGTAAATCGGACTCTCAACTTGACAAAAGTCCAAATCACTTCAGTACTGTAGTTCAGAAGAACGGGTTTTCGGGAGAAATACGAAAATGCAACACAGTCTCTTTGACGCCAAAACGGTGTGCGATCCATTGAAAAGTAACAACATATTTTCTTGATTAAATAATAAAGAAAGACGATGATACGATGTAAGAGTATTCAGCAAAAGGAGACTGAACATAGAGTCGTTACAGCCGTAATTAATAGACTAGAAAGTTACATTTGGAAAAACTACAATGCTGTATTCATACCAACGGTTTTACAATTAAAATAATTTGAATAAATAAAGCATATCTCCTCTGTTGTTAACTTAAAACAATGGAGATCAAGAAAACAATCTCTGGAGAGCAAGAAAATTGGTGCGTTTAGGATCTTCACAAATGAAGCATTCGCTTTATGCCAGTTGAATCAAGGATTTAAGTTTCGACGTCATAACATTCATTGTTTCTAGTCCTTCCACTGTCAGTGAATTTCTGCGGATAGCCAGTATATTGCTGGCCACGAAAGGTTGTTTCTTCTTGTATTTGTTATTGCTGATCTAGGAGCTCGACTTCTTAATGTTACTGTAATATTTCAATCAAATAATAGAGCGTAGACCACTAGAAATCGATGGAAATGGCGGAGAACTCAATCAGAGGCTGATGCACATAAGGTAAAATGATACAGTACCTAAACAATTTCATTGCTTCATTCCTATATTCGCACAGGTTAAAAAAAAGAGTTTTCTAATGATGTTCAAATTTGAGGTTGAGAAACTGATTTCAGTATTGGCTGAGAGGAAATCACTCCAGTCAATGAGTGACCCTGATGAACAATTCGAGGATACGTAACATTACATTATATATGTATATGCAGTGGCAGCTGTTGTAATATTTCTGGGGTAGGGTTTTTTCGATCATTGGCGGAAAGGCCCGACCGTACTACTATTGTCCTCATCACCACGTAGGGGTCACACTTCAAACGGTAAACGGGTCCACAGTTTCCCTAAAATGCATGGATTGTATATATGCTCTCCACAACACTACTACTCGGAGTCTGTGAATTGTATATTTGCTCTCCACTACCAAGACCATTACACAAAGTATCTACTTTTGTATACTTGCTCTCTACTTTGAAGACCATAATGCTCTCTACTACTAAGACCATTACGTAGATTATGTATATTGTCTATTGCTCTCTACTACTAAGACCATTACATAGAGTATGTATATTGTCTATTACTACTAAGACCATTACATAGAGTATGTATATTGTCTATTACTAACAAGACCATTACAAAGAGTATGTGTATTGTATATTTGCTGTCTACTACCAAGACCATTACACAGAATATGTGTATTCTCTCTTGCTGTCTTCTACTAAGACCACTGCATAGAGTATATATATATATATATATATATATATATATATATATATATATATATATATATATATATATTGTCTATTGCTCTCAACTACTAAGACCATTACGTAGAATATGTATATTGTCTATTGCTCTCTACTACTAAGACCATTACATAGAGTATGTATATTGTCTATTGCTCTCTACTACTAAGACCATTACACAGAATATGTGTATTGTATATTTGATGTCTACTACCAAGACCATTACACAGAGTATGTATATTGTCTCTTGCTGTCTACTACTAAGACCATTACGTAGAGTATGTACATTGTACAATTGCTCTCTATTACCATGACCATTACACAGAGTATGTGTATTGTATATTTGCTGTCTACTACCAAGATCATTACACAGAATATGTACATTGTATATTTGCTGTCTTCTACCAAGACCATTACACAAAGTATGTGTATTGTCTATTGCTGTCAACTACCAAGACCATTACACAGAATATGTGTATTGTATATTTGCTGTCCACTACCAAGACCATTACACAGGGTATGTGTATTGTATATTTGCTGTCTACTACCAAGACCATTACACAGGGTATGTGTATTGTCTCTGGCTGTCTACTACTAAGACCATTACACAGAATATGTATATTGTACAATTGCTCTCTATTACCATGATCATTGCACAGAGTATGTGTTTTGTATATTTGCTGTCTACAACCAAGACCATTGCACAGAGTATGTACATTGTATATTTGCTGTCTACTACGAAGACCATTACATAGAGTATGTGTATTGTCTATTGCTGTCTACTACTAAGACCATTACACAGAGTATTACATTGCACAGTTGCTCTCTATTACCATGACCATTACACAGAGTATGTGTATTGTATATTTGCTGTCTACTACCAAGACCATTACACAGAGTATGTGTATTGTCTATTGCTGTCTACCACCAAGACCATTACACAGAGTATGTACGTTGTTTAATTGCTCTGCTCTACTAAGACCACCGCACAAAGTGTGTACAGTGCATACATGCTCTCGACTATCAAGACCACTACACTGAGTGAGTACTTTTTTCTCACTATCAGAACCATTATCCACACTGAGTGCAATGTGTGTTAGCTGTCAACCACCAAGGGCATTACACAAAGTACGTGCACTGTATGCCTGGTTTCCACTACCATAACGGCTACACAAAGTGTGTGCGTGTATTGTATACTCGCTCTCCATCAACAAAATGACTACACTTGAGCGTTTGTACTGCATGTTTGTTATCCTTATCCACGGAGTCCGTGCATCGTATTTTAGCTTTCCATTATGAAGACCATTACACTGAGTGTGTGCAGTGTATACATTCTTTCCACTACCAAGACAATGCTACAGAGTGTGTGCTCTGCATACTTTCTCTCCACTACCAACACGATTACACAGATTAACGCACAAAGTGTTTTCATTGTATATTTGCTCTCCACTACCAAGACCACTCCAGAGTGTGTGAATTGTATACTTGCACTCCACTAGCAGGACCATTGCACACGAACATCTACACCATTGTACACGAGGTACCATGTCAGCACCGATTGTTAGAACATGCAACAAGAAGAAAAAAAAATGATTGCTTTTGAATTTTGAATTTTTAAGACTTTAGTTATCTATTTTCTACTTTTAGAATTTTTGCAGATATAATGTTCTCCAGATATGCCATGTCACGGACACAAATATGGAAAACTTTCCCGTTTTATTCTTAGTCTTTCAAATTAAATTTCGACACATGCTTGTATATAACAAAGAGGCTTTTCTATTCGCATCAAAGAAAATATTCATTCCAGATAAATGCATAGCAACCAAGCTTTGTATTGCAACTTGTGTGGACAATTATGTGCGTGGCGAGAAAGATCTGGCAAGTTACTAGGCATGTACATGCACGAGAAAAACGGGTAAAATATTCGTGGAGTTTCAAGACAATCCCTCTTTCTTTCTGTTTCGTCCGTCTTAGAAATAGACCCCTATAATTTCAGTGAAAGTTGGGGGTTGGATTGTTTATTTATTTCTTTGTTCTTTCGTTTGTTTGTTGTACCATATCTATATTGGATTTTCCATCCAAACGATATACACAGTGACTTGACGAAAATTGCCATGAACATATAAAATAAAAATCAATGAACATCATTTGGCCGGATGAACTTTTGAACTAAAACATTTTAAGATATTTATAATAACTTCAGAGAAACGACATCTTCAGAGTCAGTTTATGATACATCTATATTTATGTATGCACAGCCAAGGCATATCTCTTCAATTTCGGGATGACCCTTGTCGATACTATTTAATAAGTAAGTTTTGGTAAATGTAACTTTCATTTTTCTTTAGATTTACGGACTCTTAAATTTTGAAATTTTATATGTTTACATTTTGAAATCGCTAACCATGATATATTATTGAATGGATTTGCATTCTGGGAGAAGGTCTTCCTAATAATTTGTGAGGACTTTTAACCCTATTTACTGCAGCTAGGCAATAAAATGTATCTATAACAAAACAGAAATAAAACATGTCATAAAAATATACAGACTGGTGGGTGGGTGGGTGGTAGGTTAGAGGTGGGTGGTAGGTGGTGAGGAAATGGAACAAACAAATGTCCTTTGAAAAGTGATTCTAAATTATCTTAACAAGATTGTGCTGCCTATTTGTATGCAAATACTTTGCAAGAGTTTAAGCGAGAAATGTGTCGTTATCTACTTTTATGGGGCGCCGAGTGGTCTAAAGTGCTCGTCGTTACGGATCACTGCCATCTCACCTCTGTCTGCCTGGGTTCGAGTCTAGGATTCGGCGAATGTGGATATGTAAGAAAGCTTGCCAGTAGCTTCTCGTGGGTCGGTGGTTCTTTCCGGGGATTTTCCGGTTTCTTCCTCCACCATTAATACTGGCCGCCATGTATAGCCTATCGTGTGCTGAAAAATGGCGTTAAGCCCCACAATAACAACAACAACAACAAATCTACTTTTATCCTTATCCACCTTGTTGTGTCTTAAACACTGGAAAAAGAGTTAACATCTATGTGAGGGGAAAAGTGATTTATATTTGCACATTCTTTTATTAATGTTTTCTTTGGCTTGTGGGCCCAAGTGTAATGTTTTGTTTTGTTTTGTTTTGTTTTGGGGGGTTGGGTTGGGGGATTGGGTTTTTTTTCTTTCTTCTCGATTCGTTTCAATGTCTCACTCAGCTAAGCCTTTCTATATTTGTTTGACAACACATGGTGAACGTTTTTACGCTTTCTTGCTTATCTCCAGCAACGCAACGTTTAACATGCATGCTTTGTACATTTGCCGTGTTAATAGCTTGACATATTAGACTATATGACCATTGCCGTGTTAATAGCTTGTCATATTAGACTATATCACCCTTGCCGTGTTAATAGCTTGTCATATTAGACTATATGACCCTTGCCGTGTTAATAGCTTGTCATATTAGACTATATGATCCTTTCCGTGTTAACAGCTTGTAATATTAGACTATGCTTTCAATTAGTTTAATACAGCAATAATTTCTTGAATCTAACAACCTTGGAAACAGCAGTTTCCTTTAACTATATAACCGTGGAAGATAACTACACAGGAGTTGGCTAAAATGTGATTTTTTTTTTCTCTCAAATGAGAACCATAATTCTGCTAAAGCTTTTAAGCTGAGGTCAGTTAAAACTTAGTCAAGATTTTTCAATACAAATATGAAACAAACGTATGTTATATCATAAACACTAAACATCAATATTTAAACTTAACGAATCAATTAATTAATCTATTAATTACATCTAACTGACTGCTGTTTTTATTGTGTATAATGATACGATATACATGTCCAAACATCCTCCTCTAAATTTCATTCTCAGTTTACAAATGTTTATACAATGTTTCCTAATGAGTTTTGCATATAAAACTAGGTCAGAAACTTCTGGAGCAGCTACTGCCCACGACCACTCCGGCCCCTAAGAAACAGTGTCCGGCTACAGACACGTGTATCCGATCCTGTACAGATATAATTAAGTTAGGACAACCAGACAAAGACGGATGTAGATCATGCCAGTGTGTTGTGGAAAAACGTAATCAAAGCTCTCTTTCTTCTGCTTCTCTTCTTCTAATATTAAAATAACTCTTTTATGGCGGGGGGGAGGGGTGGGGTTCAAAAACAGCAAATAATATCCTCAGTTTAACGTAAAGTGCCGTGAATTTTAGGTAACAAAACAAAACTTGCCTCCAAAAACTTTTTAAAAATTAAGACTGCCCTAGACTGCCCTTGTTTACAACGCTTTATTTTAAGTCATTTTCTTCTCTTGCCCTATATTTAATTAACCTTAGTTCTGGTTTCATTATATCGTTCATTCCGTTTATACTCGCTTATAAGTCGATCAAAACAGCATAATGCGCACGCAGATCAGTGTCTGTGCTGTTTGTTCCACTGATTACTCCTAACAAACTGTAAGACCCAGATGTACCAGCGCATTATGCGACGGCAGATATGAGTCTGTGCAGTTTGCATTTGGTCTCGACTTATAAGCGAGTGCCAACGGTTGTTCACATCACTTCCTGGTCTATATTAGAAAAGGAAGGAAATTACTCTTATGCTTTGATTTTGTTCCGAAGATTTTCACAGGAATTTCAATGAGTTACTATTTTTCGAATTTTTTTAAAAGAGGCTTTGTTCTTGCTGTTATTATTGCTGTCGTTTTTATAAGGGAGGCTATAGTAAACGAAGTTAAAAGATTTTAATTTATCCATATATATATTTTTTTCAAATTAAGTGCACGTTAATATGAATTTAAGCCATATGAAAGACCAATCCAAACTGTTAAATATCATTATGCGCATTTTCAACGTAAAATGAGAAGGGTTTCCGAAACTGAATAGCAGTGAGTTCATGTGATTTATAAATATTTACAAGCGATAGAAAAAATTACGGGACATCTTTTAAAAGCTTTTTGTTTACAATTTCCCTTGAAGGGCGTTATGTTACAGTCTTATAGCTTGTCTATATAAAAGAAATAAAACAAGAAACAAAATAAATCTTGTCTGCATCTACCTCAGCGTGCTCTGGGTAAAGTCAGCACATTGCTAATGCTTTTCTTGGTTCTATTCCTAGTGTTGCATTATTAAGCCATAATCAACCGCTCCCATGGCCTAAGTGGTTAGAGAGTCTGCCTCGGATGCGGGAGGTCGCAGGTTCCAATCCCGGCCGAGTCATACCACAGAGTTATAAAAAAAAAATGGTAGTAGTAGCTCCGTGGCTTGGCGCTCACCATTAAGAGATTAGTGTTAGGGCTGGTCTGTCTTGTGTCAGGTTAATGTGACATGGTGGGACATGATGCTACATGTCTGCGGCATGATGCCCCAGTGCTAGACATCACTATAAACTGCCACACTGCAGACATCGTATGACTGGAAAATTGTTTAAAGCTACGTTAAAAAATCCAAATCACATCCCACCACAACCCCACCACATTAAGCCATTAGTCTTCCCAGATTTGTACTCAATATTTAAATATGAGCTGATTACCAATTTTCAGCCTTGATTCTTGCGACATCGCCTCCAGAACAGAAATTATGTTCCGAGACAGTAGCATGTATGCTGGCCTGCAAAGACACAGGATATGAACTAGGCCATGACGACAAGCATGGATGCCCACCTTGCAAATGTCTGCAGCGTCGTAAGCATACCACGAAATTTTATGTTGTTATAAGAATTGTGCTGAGGTAGTTTGCTACAACAGAAAGAAATATAGATTTCGGCAATAGAAAGAAGTTTGATTCTTATTACTCTTTCAACTCGAAAATTTACTTGAATATTTAAAGGTGGATGATGTTTCTGTTGTTTTCATCGTTGCTGTTTATTTTGTATTTACATTTTAGGGACTTTGTATTGGGTTCCTTTTATATTTACTGAAAGAAATGGTCTTAGCAAATAAATGACATTGACGATTCTACCTTTGAAAGCACTTTTTAAATATTTCTCTTGAAGAACATAAAAATAATATTTAAATTGGCTATGTTAACAAGTTATTACCGTTCGCATCCTAAAGAAGAATTTGGAGAAAAGGTATTTGTGATATGACACAATTTGACCAATATGCCACGAGGTCATTATCTACCCATAACTTATTGCAGGAGTTATATAGCCATCTAAATCACAAAACTGCAAAAATGCTCCGTTGTACACAAATTAACGACTACTCTTCTTTGAGCAAGTAAGGGGTGGGGTGGGGTGGGGGGAGTGGCTGAGTTTGATTAGAAAATTTATTCACTTTCTGTATTTATTTCGTTCAGCTTATTTATGTTATAGTTGTTGAAAATCGGGTTACATAATTGCGCAACAGTATTTTGTCCAGTGTATGAATGTTTCAAACTTTGCAGATGCTATACAGAATTTGTATTACGATTTCGTATACATCTCTTATTTTCTTTGCCTAGATATCTAACGGTAAATCAGTTTATTAATTCATTCGTATGCCTATTTACACCGACTGAGAAAACGAAATATATAAATATATACTTTGATACATATTCATATCAATTTCCAGCAACACTCACAACACTAACCCCAATGGTCATTGTTCATCAAGAGAACAGT
>JAECUM010073117.1:0-17250 GCA_016617855.1 Megalonaias nervosa | reverse complement strand
CGTTTCCAGAGGCGTCAGAGCTATCGCCATGGCCGTGGCCATGGACAACAGCGACACCCAAGCTGGATGCGAGCGTCAAGGCCGTCATTGATGATATTTTGATGAGGATGTGGCCATGGCTAATAAGGATCTGAGTTATATTCAGGAGATGATTTTTTGGAGAAAGAGGTGGATTATGATGTGCACGAAGATGACCAGTGGAGGAGAAGATGTTATGTCCATCAGAGGCCTGCGCAGCGATCCAAGCAACACTATCATATCAGCAATTAGCTCAAGCGTTTTAACATGCTTGCGGAACGACGAGATCAGTTTTGTCTTTGGATTAGCCTAGTCACTCGTGCTCCACTTTCAGGGTGCATGAAATTTATCAAGTTCAATTGCGTGTTTAAGGGTAGTTTTGAGATGATGGGGTTACCAGAACAGGCTGCAAAATGCAAACCCGTTTGTGGCAAAAACGTGCCAGCAGCGTTCGATAAGATTATTTCGAAGGCACTGGCACTGGCGACAAGTTCTCCAACGCCGCCGTAGGGATCCACGACTTAAATGTGTCAGTATAACCAAACCATTTGACAAGAGATTTGTTTACCTTTTTGCCTATTGACTTTTTTGATCATGAAAACATCCTGGTTGTTTTTTTTTTTTTTGTTTCTTTTTGTAATTCCTGGTCGTAAAAGAGGCATTTTTCAGCGTGTACGTGACTGTGATTGTTTTCTTAACTGTACCGAACACAAACACTTCCTCGGTCCAGTTGGGTGTGTATCCTTTCTCAAACGTGCTTTTTTGTCTTATGATTTTCACGTGGTCATTCAACTTAAATTGCTGCCTAATGAATATGAGATCAGACACTTCCTGTTTTGGATTCTCTCAGACGCTTCAGTGGACGTCATTTTGATAACTTTATGTCTCGTGTATTGTACTGGTTTACGATCTCTGGTGAAAAAATCTAAATACCATTTGGTATTATAGCTGGTAAATCTCTTCCATATGCGGTTTCTCCAAATCCTCATAAAAATTCTTTACGACAGCGACTATGACATGATTTTGCGTGATTTACAGATCCACGTTATATTTATGAAGCCAGTCTGAGATGGTTTTATTGTAAAATTTGCTGCCGTGACATACTCAGAATTTTGGGGCTTATCGTGCAACCACAATGCTGTCCAACGCCTCAACAGCAGAGTTTTCTTTCTTATTTTTCAGAGAAGCCACCCATGCGTTTTCGCTAACACATCGATGACTGCCAACAGGAACTTGAAATGATCCTCTCATGCCGACGAAATTTGCCGACCAAATGTCGTCCACCGTTACAGCAATAACCTTACGACATTGAAAACGCTTACGCACAGATTTGTGCAGCTCTTCCGCCAGCAACTCCATTGCAAGTTTTTTGGACGCTATCGACTTCGTTGCTCGCGTCTGAACACCAATACCAAACGTATGCTTAGTCCCTATGATACCAGGCATAAGAGCGTGGTATACTGGCTCCCTAAAATATATCGGCTTGAGCTCTTTTATATCCCTCAGCATGACCTCATCTCATCCAGCATTGTCCTCAGGATAATCCTTGTAACAAACATCGTGCTTCAGCGCAATGGTATCTACGGCGTTATAAGGCTCCTGGCTGGGGAGCGGCTGATCATTTGGTCCAGCTGTTTTTGCAGGGGTTCCAATGCCCGATGTACTTGTGTCCTGGCAACGTTCACCCACCTTTGGGTCTGGGAAGTTTTCCGATGAGTTTATGGATGTCTACCGCGCACCCGAGTATTTGACGTTCACCACATGGCGCATATCCTCCCAGACACAGATCGCGCTCGTTCAGAAGATCACAGTGCCTACAGTGCATGTCTTAATACAGAAAAGGCACACTAAGTCGTTGACGACTCCGGATGTGGTAGACATTGCCTTTTCCCGACCCGTCACGATATGCGAATTCTTTGACTCCACACACCTCGCAGAACGACTTGACCACGAGGCGACCATTTTTGGTCATCACCGTCCACTAAATTTCTGCTGCCCGTTCTAGCTCTAAACTTGAGACACCACTAGTTCATGGTTATGCTACGCCTAATACATCCACAACAAAATAGGTTATTTTCGCAGTGATAAAATTCCACAAGTGACCTTCCATGGTATCTCTGCTGCACGTGACTGATGTAGTACCAGCCACACGCGCTGTCGTCCACAACCTCAATCTATAACGAATTATACAGGGCATCGCGTTTCCCGTTACCCGTATTTAGGTACCAGATCACCTCGTCGGTAGGAGGTAAACTAAAAGAATCGAAATACTCGACTTCCCTCTTCCGTGGATTGTTCACGACAGAGCCCCTGTGAGTTCCAGAACCATCGTGATAAATCAACAAGTTAAACACGCAGCTCTCGTCGGGCCTTAGCTGCAACTGATTCTTAGAAAACACACCTCTAAAATGTTTGACGCCCGGTGCTAAATCTCTCTCGATAGCAAATTTTGATAACGGAGTTATCCACATTAGTAACGAGGCAGACCTCGTTAAACCATTCGTTTTTTCACGATCTTGAAATACCTTTTCTGGAAGTACGTCTGTAAGCCGTTTTTAAATGTATCCATAATGGACATTTATCCTGCGTTTGTATTCGTTAATATTATATATATATATATATATATATATATATATATATATATATATATATATATATATAATACTATCATACATGTTAGAGAATTTTTAATTCGTACTCTACGGAGATTCGAACCCAGGTCCGCGGGTAAACGGCACCCATAGCCTTGTCTGCACGCACCAGCCCATATTCCTTCACGACTAAGCACGCATCACCAAAAAATGATGGTACTGAATCGGTGTTATATGCACTCGTGCGTAGCAGACACACTCGCATGACGACCTGATAACTAATTCTCATCTATCTACACAGTCATTCCGGATTCCTATGGAAGAAATCAAGGTATATAGAATAAATAATATAGAATTATAAATATACACCAGACAGAACGGAAAGTGCTATCCCTGCATTCTATAGAAGAATGCTTCATAATAGTAGGCAGAATTAATATTTTAATACAAATAATAATATCATACAGGTTAGAGAATTTTTAATTCGTACTCTACGGAGATTCGAACCCAGGTCCGCAGGTAAACGGCACCCATCGCCTTGCCTGCACGCACCAGATTTAATATATATATATATATATATATATATATATATATATATATATATATATATATATATATATATATATATATATGTGTGTGTGTGTGTGTGTGTGTGTGTGTGTGTGTGTCTGTGTGACTGTGTGTCTGTGTGTTTTATGCCAAAACAAAAGGATAAGACAATGAAGAGTAATGCAAATTACGATTAAGTTAAACAGCATCATATATGGTCTTAAACAATCCTTACATTTTTTTAGAGAGGCGGCGTTATTTATCACCTGTAATTGTTATCATGACGAGCAACGTAAAGTAATCCTGACGATTGATAACACCCTGCTTAAATATCTCAACACAGGTATGAGACACAAAATATAAGGAATTTAACTCAAAACAAGAGATAAACTAAATGACGAGGCAGTTACATTTTGTATCTTTACGATTAGTTTCAAGCGCACCATTTGGTGTGTTCAAATAGTGTGTAAAATATTTATACTGGTGGGTGTATTTTATAACCATAAGAGCAAAGTAAACATGACGATTGATAACATTAGAGAAACCCTGTCTAACCACCGTCGTATAGGTGCCATATATACTGTACTGGGACCGAATGTTTTACATTAAAAGCAGGGGATGACGTATTTACATCTCTAGTATGGACTTGTATCCAAGTCTTCTCTCTCTTATGTATATATATATATATATATATATATATATATATATATATATATATATATATATATATATATGATAGATTAAATGTTTGATTGATTGACTAACTATGATGGGTCATTTGTTGATTGCAAAGTGGCCAACCAAATGAATTAATCATTGATTGATTGCCAAAGAGGATGAATGAATGTGTATCAAAAAATGCATGGATGAGTGCACGACTGGATGAATGGATTCATGAATTTTTAAACGTTCTTACTGCTGAGAAAACTCTTTGAAAAAGATATATAACAAACACATTTGATAACCACAAAACAAAATTTCAATACACGTTATACTGCATAACGCAAATGAAGGTCTATCAGACCTACTGTACTACGAATTCTCATATTTTTGCTAACAGTAAATTACAAGTTCATAACTGAAAACGTTCTCAAAATAATATTTAAATATGGTACTTTATAATATTTTAATTATATCTTGCTTAGTTACTAAAAAGCAATGCCTCAGCAAATGTTATGTCAAGGATGAAGGAATAAAAACGTATCAATATGACAATTTGTTTCATTGCTGGTATGGAGTTAGCTTGCCATATATTATATTGTCACAAGAAGAACCTAGAGTGATGGAATTAGCAATAAATCCAAACAACCCAGGAATACAAATTGTACAGAACACTACTACGTAACAAACCAAGCATTATATTTTGATCCCAATACCAATTATGCGTGAAACGGCTGTAAGCTGTGTAATAAAGTATCGATAATTAATATTTACCCTACGATTGAATCCATTAATATGCTTATCATAGCATTTGCAATTGTGACACTAAAGTTAATTTGATGTTTAAATTAAATTTCATTCAAACTTTCCAACCTTTCAGACAATCTCCAACACTATACAATAATATACAATTCGATGGCGTATTTCCCCTATCCTAAAGGACCCTTTGAAATGTCACAAACATATCAGATATAAAACATATTAGATATTAAACAGTCAAAATATTTGTTTCGGTTCATTTATTAATAGCTTATATGTGGGCAGAATACGCACAAGTTTAAACTGGTTGATATACCTTCGGATCAATAGAAATACTACCAACAAGTTGACCTCTGTAAGGTAACAATTCTATGTAAAATCGGTATGACTTAAATTGGTGTAAGCTGCACTTGAAGTTATATTAATAAAATTAGAAGTGGATGAAGTATTTCATACAAAATGTTTCTAACAGACCTTTGAGAACAAATATTTTGAACAGACAATGTGAGAGAGCTAGCCCAGGAGGTCACAACAGACTCTTTTCCATCACATATAACCATTTTGCTCTTAAATTACAGATGCATTTGAAACTTGTTTCAACATGTGGGAAAACAAACTAAGTCAGAGGTATATGTCCGTATGCGTACAATATACATCGTTTTTATCCTCTGCCATGACCTCTTTCCTCGAAATTCTACTCTGAAGTTTTTTGTTTCCAGGGGAGAAACTATTTTGCAGTCAACTTTAAACTATTAAATTCTCCTGTGGATTATTTCTCACAGGTAGAATTTATTTGAGATAATGAGATGCCAATGTCGCAAAATATGTGATGTGCAGCTATAGGGACATATGACGCAATGCTACACATATTAAATGCATGCAGCCGCAAAAAATTTCATTACTGAAGTCACCAGTTTAATGACAACTGCTTCATAAAATTAAACCAAACTGTACAGAAGGGTGTTTTGCACAAAAATAGCATTATTGTGGATCATAGGTACTGCTAAAATGGGGATTAAAAAATGATAATTGACTTTCATCCAGGGAAATTACATTAAAGACCTGTGTTTGTCTCACAGAGGGAAGGACACAAGAGTAGAATTTTCGTGACGTCGATTATTAGCTATAGAACCTGACACCACGTACGAGCATACATTGTTAAGAAACTTGAGAGTGAACATTTTAAACGTAACAAGAGTCAATAATATTGGTCTTTTCCAGTTAGCTAGGTTTCGCAGCCAGTTGTAAATCAAAGTGATTGCTACTAGTAAATCTTGCTGGTGCTTTCAGGTCGAGAGTTTTCAAATTTCTTTGGGTTTTTTATTATCTTTATTTTTTTTAAACTTTTGACTTTGTAAAGAAGCTTCCATACCAAATAATGCTTTCATATCCTGCGTGTTGCATTTACAGGCAATTTACTCAATGTTGGTATAAATTCCAAATTCACTGCCTCACAAATTATTTGATTTTGTTATTTACTTTGTTGAACAGGGAATAAAACGTGAGAACTTTATATATATATATGTGTGTGTGTGTGTGTGTGTGTGTGTGTGTGTGTGTGTGTACATTAACATCCGCACATAATAGGAGTCTTAGAATTGCATGTGTCGTCACTTGGGACATTTATGTGACGTCGACTTCTTAGAGAGATGAAACAGAAAAGTAGCTAATGGGGACGATTGAGGGACAATGCGACATACCATTGAAAATAGGTGAAAAGAAATATAGGGACACGGGAAATTTAACATGGGTGACATTACCGTACTGGACACTAGGGAAAAATGGCAACAGGGTTACAAGCGGCTTACCTCAATTGGGCAGTGAATTAGTAACATTGTTGGAGTTGACTTCATTGGGGCGATCGAGGGACAATGGGTCTTCGATGCACAAAAGTGAATATTGCATCGAGGGATAGGCGGAATTTAACATGATTGGGCGATCGAGGGACAATGTGATTTTAACATGGGTGACGTCACAGTACTTGACAATAGGGAACAAATGCCAACAGTTTTACAAGTGGCTGACCTCAATTTGGTGGTGCCTTAGTAACACTGCTTCAGTTGACCTCAATACGTGCTAGTCTAGTAAGTATTGCAAATTCTTCGTTGAACGGACTGTAGAGTTAATATGCTGTTGGCCCTATGGCCTCAAAAAGGGCTTTTAGGGACAAAGGGTTTATAAAGGTGTTTACAGGGACAAACAAAACATAGACATACACAAACAAACACAAACACACACACACAGGTGCACAATACAAAATACCCTGTGATAGCTTAGAATGTGGAATGTAGAATGTAAGAGAAGGAGATGGCAATAGACAGACATACTATCCATCATACCACAAAAATAAATCTTAATCGCTTTGTGTTAGCTTAGAGTGTAAGAAGAGAGGAGATGAAATCGCTCAAACATCCTCTCACACACCTTATATACCATCCAACATCTCATAAAAATACTATCCATTGTACCATCTATGCCACACACACACACACACACACACACACACACACACGATTTTAAAACGTCCCGTGTTAGCTTAGAGTATAGAAGTGTAGGAGATGAAAGCAAGCAGAACTATACTATTCAACACCCATTACACACTATTCCAAAACGTCCTATGTTTGCTTACAGAGTAAGAAGAGGAGATAAAATCTCTCAAACATATTCTCATACAACAACTATATCATCCAACACCCCATACAAATACTATCCATTTCACCATGTATACCATTCATCACCCCACACTTGATCCAAAATCTTCCTGTGTTAGCTTAGAGTGTAGGAGAAGGAGAAGAAATCAAACAAAACATACTAGCAATCACAGCATAAAAATACCACCCATCACACCTACTATATCAATCAATACCCTTTACACACACTATCCCCAAACGCCCCGAATTAGCTTAGAGTTAAGCGGGGGAGATGAAATATCACAAACATAATAACCAAAACATCGCATATACCCTGTGTTAGAGCAGACAAGGAGATGAAATCTCACAAACATCCTATCCCTCACATAAACTAATATACTATCCATCACACCAATATATCATCCAACATCCCAATACCATCCAACATCCCTTACAAACATAAACACACTATCCAAAACTCCTCTACACATCATTCTATGATGTTAGTGTCTGCAAGTGTGAGAATGTATCTAAAGTTTAAAACAATCAAGACACAACAATGATGGATGAACAGACTGACAAATGTTTCCCACATGCATACCTAAAGCGCGTACGAGAGAGAGAGAGAGAGAGAGAGAGAGAGAGAGAGAGAGAGAGAGAGAAGGAAGCATATATTCATACATCTGTATAAAAGCACCATCCTTATTAAAAACATCAAGACCAAGAGACACTTACGTTTTATTTCGGCATAGTATCTCCTTTTAGAAGTTACAATGAAATTTCACAACACATCACAAAATGTCCATATGCCTCTCCTTTCACTCCCTCCTTTTCCATGGTTTGAATTTCTTCACTGCCTCGGTGTTTTCCTCTTTTTCTCTTTCTTCTTCTCATCTTCTTTTCTTATCTTTCTGGACTGGCATGGGTTCTTCTTCCTTTTCGGAGGGTTTTCCTTCATTTCCGAAAGCCACCTTCTCCTCTTGTTTCTTTGATCGGTTCTCTGTTTTTCTTAGGGCAGTCTGAAGACCATTGTCCTTTCTCCTGACAATGATAACATATATCTTGACAAAGTGCTTAAGCTGGTTCAGTTTTCCATCTCAAGCTCTACAAAGTGTGTCTTGAAAGGGGATTTAAACTGAGTTACGCGGACGTGAAGGAAAACATATCCTTTGTTATAACAGTTTGCTGCATTTGTGTTCATTCTAATTATGCTTGCCTTATTTCTTTGCATTTTACAGGTTATATGTCTTCTGATGTAATTATATGCATCAATGAACAAGCAGCTTGGGTCATCATTCTTGAGGTTCACTGTGTTTTAGGTTCTATACTTCATACAAATCCCATATTCACTAGTTTGAAAAAGTACCACTCAATACTGTATCACTTCTCTCTCTCTCTCTCTCTCTCTCTCTCTCTCTCTCTCTCTCTCTCTCTCTCTACATATGTGGATGTGTATATATGTCAAACTGTCCAAGTGAGAAATATTTTTGTCGATTTCAAAACGCGAATAATAGTGGCACAGTTAAGTACTTGATGTGACAAGAAGAAATGTTACGCTACACAACACAGGATTGCAAGTTCACAACCCAGTCTGCACTGCAAGGATAATACCCCAAGAAGCAGTATTTTGCCACACTGCCTTAGAACAAAACAATGCGTCACTCGTGATGAGCAATTTCATTGGCTACACCTATTTTCTACAGCCTTAGCTTCGAATTGACTTCAGCAGATCTCCACACAGTGACAGGATTAGATGTGTTTTTCTGCACCTGACCAATACACTACCTACCTTGAATTTAGAACCGAACAATATTGTAAGTGACTTCATTGACAACACATATTTTCCACCGCTTTGGTTTCAAATCGGTTTCAGTTGTTATTCGCCCAGCGAGAAGATCAGACGTGTTTTTCTGTACCTGACCACTAGTCACTTTACAAAGAAAAATAAAAATAAAACTAACGCACGAACAATCGTTCCATTGGCGATACATGCGTTCAGGGGAGGAAAAACATAACAATGTTTGACCTATTTTTCTTTTCGTTGTTATAAGAGTGCAGTAGAACAAGACTTTGTTTTGGTGATGTTTTTTCAAGTCCCTGGTTTATGGAAACTTTGCTACATTGTAACCTTTGGGTGTGTGCTACGCAACATGATATCTCTTAAATTTCGGATATACAGCAAGTCGACAATAAATATAACACTACCTTTTTATGATATTGATGAATGAATGAAAACAATGAACATTTTTGACATTTAATGTATGGTTGTCTTTACAAACTCAATTATTTTGGTCCCATGAAGAGCAAAATACAACATAACCAAAAATGGTCTCCTATGTTTCTGTCATTTACCATTCGTTCTTTCTCTCTATGGAATGTAATATTAATTCTCTGTCTACCCATCTCTTAAAACAGTAGTTTCCAGACGAACGTACCGCCCGTTCTACTTTCATGCAATGCAGTAACACTTGCGTGTGTGTTCGTGCGTGCGAGTGTGTGTGCTGGCTTTCGCTTACATTTGTAGCAAAATTTAATACGAACATTACATAGAAAGTCATAGCAAACAAGTGACTTAAACCGTTTAATTTCATCGTGTAGGTGTATGTCATATTTCTAAATTTTTCTAGAAGTCACTTTTGGGGTACTAGATTGTAAGAAATAATCATCATGACGTACAAAACGAATTTATGTCTTCTCTTGCCTTGTTTATTCTGTCATGATCTCAGATTTACCACCGTTTTTTCTCTCTCTACCTCTCAGTCCCACTCTGTAGTGTATGCAAAGATCGCTTGCACAAATTTCTACCAACACATTTTGTGACACGGATCGCTATTGTCGCATAGTGTCTGCTTTCTCATTGGAAAAGAAA
The DNA here is from genome assembly GCA_016617855.1 of Megalonaias nervosa. Taxonomy (NCBI): domain Eukaryota; kingdom Metazoa; phylum Mollusca; class Bivalvia; order Unionida; family Unionidae; genus Megalonaias; species Megalonaias nervosa. Next base: position 7,174 of record JAECUM010073117.1, on the reverse strand, counting down.
AGTCTAATTGTTTCTTCTTGATTACAAGCTTTAATTTAACTAAGTTTTAAACACGACTTGAACTCTTTACATTTCATGGTGTAGGTGTAAGAATTCGTTCTCAGTTTTCTGGAAGTGAGTTTTTGCGTCTCTCTAATGTGACAATAATTCTAGGGACCAAGCGAATTTTTTTCTGGGCTGAATCAGGACTTTCTTGCTTTTGTGACACTAATGGAGAATATTGGTTCAGGCTCGCTCATGTCTTAAAAATCGTTCTCATGTATTTGAGATAATAATTCAGCTCATGTGTGTGTGTGTGTGTGTGTGTGTGTGTGTGTGTGTATGCGCGCGCGCGTGTGTGTGCGTGTGTGTGTGTGTGTGTGTGTGTGAGGCGATACGGAACGATGTTGCGTCTTCTTTTCTTCCAGTGTCTCACTGGAACCGGTTTATCTTGATTGCGAAAATTTCGTCTGAACAGGTTTCTCACGCGGCAGGTTCATATATATATATATATATATATATATATATATATATATATATATATATATATATATATATATATGGTTAGAGTCTTTAAGTTCTCAAACGATCTAGAAGATGGACGAGTCCTCACAACTTATCATTCTGTGGTAGAGATTTGGCACATTTGACCGCTGTTGCGATCAAAAATTTAGAGAGAATCATTCAAACGTTTACTTCATAAAGACTATAGGCTACTCCGCTCGAGATAAGAGAACATGCTTGCTCTATCTTTCTACTAAAGGATATTGTTCTACAGAATGTCCACAACGTCAAAGCAAGACAGGGGTAACGAGAGACAAAGGTCAAGATACCTGTTATCATTGTCAGGAGAACTGACATTGGCCTTCAGACTGCACTAAGAACAAAGAGAACCGATCAAAGAAAAAAGAGGAGGAGAAGGCTTCCGAAAATGAAGACGATCCCTCCGAAAAGGAAGAAGATCCCACACCAGTACAGAAAGATAAGAAACAAGACGAGAAGAATAGGAAAAAACTGTGGCAGTGAAGAAATTAACAAAAAATAATCAAAAAAGAGAGAATCAAAGGAGAAGTAAATGGTCTTTTAGTGATATGCGTGAAATTTCATTGCAACTTCTAAAAGAAAATAATATACCAGAAAGAAAACGTGTCTCCTGGTCTTGATTTTTATAATAAGGATGGTGTGTTTTGTTTGTATTGACACTTTATGAATATAAGCTCTTTCACCTCTCTCTATTCCCCAAGGTTATGTTTTAGTTCGATTTGAAATAGAAGGGATGTTTTCCTTCACGTATGCGCTTCATCCATCATTGTTTGTGCCTTGATGTTTTTAAGCTTTAGATAAATTCGCACACTCGCAGACACTCACAACATAGAATGATGGGTAGGGGAATCTTGGATAGTTTGTGCATATTTGTAAGAAGTATGGATGGTATTGGGATGTTGGCTGGTATAATGGTGTGATGGACAGTATTTTTTGTCGTGTAACTGATAGTATATAGTATATATATATATGTATATATATATAAGTATAGAGAGAGATATATATATATATATATATATATATATATATATATATTCCCTTCTCTTATATTCAAAGCCAACATAGGGTGTTTTGTGATGCGTGTGTGTGTGTGTTTTGTGTGTGTCTATGTTTTGTTTGTCCCTATAAAGCTTCTTTATAGACCCTTTGTCCCTAAAAAGTCATTAAATGAAGCCATATAGCTCAATGCATATTAACTATATTGTCCGTTTAACATAGATTTTCCAATACTTACATAGATTAACACGTACTGAGGTCAACTATTACACTGTTACTAAGTCACCGCCCAATTAGGGACAGCCACTTGTAACACTGTTGTCATTCTTTCGCTAGTGTCCAGTACCGTAACGTCACCCATGTTAAATTCCTCTTGTCCCTCTATTACATATTCACTTGTTTGCATGGAAGTCCCATTGTCCCTCGATTGCACCATTGCCGTCAATTCCAACAAGGTTACTAATTCACTACCGTAACATCACCTACGTTAACTTCCACTTGTTCCTATAATGTCATTCCATGTTAAATTTCCCATGTCCCTATATTACTTTTCATCTATTTTAAATGGTATGTCCCATTGTCCCTCAATCGTCCCAATTAACTACTCATAAAGATCAGGAGTTCTTTTACATTTATCCAAAACCACACATACCCATCTTCCACTACTCAAATGCTCAAACTCATAATTACAATTGTGGACACAACATTTGAATACATCGTTATATATGATTCAAGTCAAATGTACCTAGAATTGACATTGCAATTTAAGGACATTTTACACAATAAAAAATCATATGAAACTTTCAAATGTGTTAGAGCCACATAAATATTTTTACTTTAGCTCAGGAGCAATTGATTTTTAAACTTTAATGTTTTAATCAGTATGAGTGCAGGTGAACTCTGTTTAAATAATCAACCTTTTGATAAGAAATCTATAACTGACATAAACTGTGCTAGCAAAGAATTTTATTGCACAATAATTGATTACCTGGTTTGCCGTATGTATTGTAATATCGCTCACAGTGTGATATATCGTATATTTGTCGTTAACGATGCATTGTCTTAATGATACGTGTATATATAACGAGTTCATTATATTTATTGTTTTGTCTATAGCAAAGCCAGTTTGTCCACTATCCTGTCCTGGACATTTCTCTCTAGATGAAGTGGAACAAACAGAACAAGTTAGAAAATGCAGCCTACCTCTTGCGATTTATACAGTGTAAGCCATTCTATAACGCTTACAGTATAATATCTGACATTATGTACCAAGGATCACAACCCGTCAATCACACTGCAAACATAACTTACCTGATTTTATTGCCTAGTGTAACGTGCTATTTTGAAGATGTTTGTATTCATACGTATTGAACTAACTAGTCTCACTGTGAATAAAGAAATATTTGCAAACGGAAAGGGGCTGTTTAGCATCATTACATTTACCTGACTAAAGTTCTTTCTATCTTTACAGATGTAGTGTTTCCTATTCCTAGTATTATGACTCTAGGTCTTAAACTAAGTAATAGAAGAAAACGAAAACCAACAAGAATTGGAAAATTCAACAAATAATTTATTTCCCTAAAATACAAGGTGAAAATTTAAAATGAATTCACGGTATTGCAAATTTTATCCCAAATAGTCCAAAAAAGTTATATCACCAGTCCTAATGAATAAAGTTCGAATTAAATTCTAGTGGTGTTCAAAATAAGATCCAGCGGTAAAGGCGTGTATGTGCCTGTAGTCTTCAATGTACTAATGTACCAGAGCTCTCAAGTGTGATGATGCGCTAACAGTCTTAAAAATTAATCACAATAATATAATCAAAGATGTCCTTGTCTGAAATCACTATAATTCCAAATTAACGTTTCTGTCAAAGAAAAAATATGTAAGTGCACGTAGTATTTTAAGTGAATAAATAATTTGAATAAATAAATTCTACCCAAATGAATATATATATATATATATATATATATATATATATATATATATATATATATATATATATATACACACACAAATGGAATTTGATTAAATCAAATATGTATAATTATTATTAAAAAAAAACTATCAAAACCTTTTTAGCTTTTTTTGCTAGTACATATGGATCGTCCAATAAGTGTTCACGCGTTCTTGTATGCATATGTGTATAGAACGGAAATCTTGATGCTTTCTGAAATAGTATTATTAATGGCACAGATGTATATTATAGTCTCTGTCTTATCCTATGGAAGTGTCCAAAAATATCAACATCTGCATTCATGTTCACAAATCAAGTATACGAGACAGCTTAATTAGAAATGATGTGTTTCTTTCCTCAATGCTCTCTTTTGAGCGTTAATGATCCCTTAATGATATAATTCTGCTTTGAGGTCATTGACAATGTATGTATTTTATAAAGCTATTGGAAACTAATCTTTTGTTTCTAAACATTTTAAAGTAATCTACCTTAAAAACATGTCATTTTTCTAGCTTACAACAGGTTTCTTTTCTGGAAGTTTCCCTGTATGTTTTCACAAGTGTTTAGTCTTAATTTGACACGAAACTCAACAGGTGGATGAGATAATGTATGACATACAAAGCGTTCAAGACAAGGCTGTCTTGAAAGGACGAAAATCCAAACATCGAATGTTCGTAATTAACAACTGATGTATTGAGGCTATGCAAATAGATGCATAATGTTTGACGAGCTTTTCAAGCAGACTCAGTCTTCCCAGGTTTGCATATCCATAGTGAAACCAGAGACATGATTTGGCTTTCACATGTCAAGCTTATTTTCAACATCGTCCAAATCTGTAATGGTGTTGACCAACTATTGGTGTCATTGTAGACATACTTTGTTAGATCTGCAATAAGTCTCTGGCATTTATATGCAAACATGCTGAAATGTAGTCACAGTTCAACAAGGTTAGGGGAGTCCTTTTACAGTTAATAGCTGGAAGGATGACACGCGGTGGGGTAGGATGGGGTGCTTCTTTTGCGATAATGTGCACTGCCTCTTCTAAAAAGCAACATTGATGAAAGTAGAGGTCAGGAGCGCAGTTTAGTTGCTGGTTAATATGCTGACCTATTATATTACCTAGGTTAAATCTCAAGTGCTCCTTGCACACTGTGAATCTACGAAGTACTGGCTTTTTTAGTAAGGTCTCACAGGACAGTTTATCTGCTGAATTTTCATTCGACAATGACAAATTGCAGAAAAATGAGAATAATGTTACACTGAAGATACAAATAAAAACAAACTAATGATTTTTGTAGAAAGCATGCAAGTGAGATTTTGACTGCGGCAATCAGATTAAGTCCTTATACAACTGGTGGCTTTTATACTGAACCAACACTGCCACCAACCCCTCTTTTTTACATTCATATTTGACAGGAAAGAGCTATTTTGAATATTTTCCTGTGACAAGGCAGCTAAAAGAATCAGTATGTGCCTTATGCATGAATAAAGTTCTATAGTAATATAACAAATTAGCATACTTTTGATCACCCTTTAACCATCTCTATTTTTAGATATTCACCTCTGTAGCAGACATACGTCAATACGTAAGCCAAAATTGGCTGTTCATTTGCAGCCCAAGTTACGCATTTGATCTCCAATGCTCGTCTAACTGTGACAGGCAGTCACCAAACAAGCCAACCCAATTTCAAGCCTAGCTCAAAGTAAACCTAAACCACATTACCGATTTAGCTTCTGTGTGAATTTATAAATGTCTGGCTTATGATAATTAGGTTCATGCCTTCTACCTTAACAATTAGGGAGGTGTCAAAATACGAAACTATCCAGTGAGACCTAACTGCACTGAAAGCGCCCTCGGGATATGACCGTATTTTAACGGTGCCACTTCAGATGATGAAACTCATGGCAACGTGGCGAGTAGTGCTAGCCTAGCCGACGCAGTATGAGACATTAATACTGCCTTTTCGTAGCGACCGACAATATAACCTCAGTCAGAATGATTACAGCAATCCACGAGTCTCCTTGCTATCGCTGGAATTCAAAGCAAAACTTTTAGAATTTGAGTTTACGCACAAACACAACAGCAGTGACAATATTACCGTTGCTGTGTGGGATCGTAACTTATTAAATCCCATAATAATCGTGGTAACGGAATGTGGGGAACGTTTAATTCCATGAATATGGAGTGGTACAGAATTTCAGCAATAATCATACACTGGATAACGTACCACTATAAAGCCTCAAAACTAGCTTTGCGTCTATGTTCATTGTGTCAAGAGAAGCAACTCAAATTTAGGTCAAAGACAAGACTCAATGGGAGTTATCTCTTTTTGTTACTATTCTTCTGATTGAAATACTTGAAACAACAGTACGAGTGTTTTAAAAAAAAGAAATGACAATCATTTCAGAAATAATATTTAAAATCTTAATATAAACTATCAGATAACATATAAAGGAACGAAAATGTAAAATAATAATGAAGATTATTTACAGCTGTCTGTTTAAAGTAATAAATATAACAATGAATAGCAACATCTCGAGTCCGTTCGTCCAGTCGAATTTTTTAATACATTATCAACCCCCCAAATCACCAATGTTTTCAACACTTCGATATTGTCATGATGAGCCCAGTAAGGCAAAACCTGTCAATAGTTTTTGAATGTCAATGAGTGTATGGTGGGGTATTTTTAAGAACATCTGCTTTTATATATATATATATATATATATATATATATATATATATATATATATATATATATATATAGCAGCAGTATATATATATATATATATATATATATATATATATTATACAAACTTAAATTTTGAAGAAATCATGGTAAGTTTCAAAATCAATGCATTGTTAAAATTAGTGTATTTCGTGAGAAATTTTGATTTACCGATCTTAGTATCTTGGACATATATTTTGTTTGTAGGTAAAAGATATCTCATTAAAATACAAATATAACAATTATAATTTAAAATATCTGTTTTTAGTTTTCCTTAATGAAAGAAGATCATGTAACTGTTATCAATAATAACAATCATTCGATTATATATCATTCAGAACTGATATCTACAGCTGCTAAGCTACTACAACTTCTACTACCACCATCACCAAAATCACTGCTATATATGATTAGGATACCGGCGAGATATAATGCGTCCCAGATATCATCTTCCCTTGTGATATTCAAATCGGGGTCCAGTGGGCTGTTTAACCATGAGATCAAAGAAGTGGCAACGAACTTTAAATTCAGGGTGTATTGATCTAGGTTAGGATTTCGAATTAGTTTCATAACATTATTATAATGAAGGAATCCAATACGTTCTTCAACCTCCATTCCAAAATTATAATCTCAAATTTGATGTAAATGTATACCAAATGAAAACACAACATAATTTTCTCTCCCGATAGGGCATATTTTTATATGTTTTTTAATTTATGATTGATAAAAGTCGAGTTATCTTCAATGAAAGGAGATCTTTTTTTTTACCCACATGCAATCGGTCTTATTAAGTACAAACGATAAATAAATCAAGCACCTTTAATATAAAATGTATTATAAGACATAGATGACATTTGTATTAAAATGTTATGTTCCTCCTCCAAAATATTCCGGTTTTGAAATATTTTTTTTTAATATGAACAGGTCGGCGAAGTAATATCTTTTTAAACATTTTTTTTTAATAGACATCACG
>JAECUM010073111.1:0-12079 GCA_016617855.1 Megalonaias nervosa | reverse complement strand
TATATATATATATATATATATATATATATATATATATATATATATATATATATATATTCGAAACGTTTACAAGTGAAGATGATAATGATATATTAGGAATTTTCTTTATTAGATTTCTTTAGAAAAGATTAATGTTTGTTTCAATGCATATTTTGTTGCAGACATTTAATTCTTACAGTTGCTTTAAATTCTCGTCTTTGAAATAACATTTTAAATATACTGAACATTTCTATATTTGTTTCCCTGAACAGTTCAAGAAAAACAGACTGAACCATGGCTTCTCGAAAGCTTTAGCATCTTTGCAATTTATTTTTGAGCTGTAACTTAAGGAAATCTTGGACCAAGTATACATGTCCTCTATTTTCCCTGATACGTTCCAAAATATGTTATCTAATTATATTTGGTTGTCTGTTATCTGCTCCATTTCCGCTACATTTTGTACAATGCAGTTGCTAAATAGCTTTCATTAAAATTTAATATTGGATCGCAACTTTTTCTCAATTTCAAATTTTAAATTTGAAAAAAGTGATAGAAATATAAATGAAAAGTGAGTATTTCATATCATATGTGTACTAAATTACTGGAATTAAGCCGATAGGATGATTGTTTGTATTAGAGAAGTCAACGTGTTTGACAGAGTCGACGTTATCTCTGAGAAGTTAACGTGTTTGACAGATTTGACGTTGTCTCAGAGAAATCAACATGATTTGAATAAAATAGCAATGAAAAGGTTAAATAACACGAAGTGGGGAGATTTCGACCGGTTTAATTTTTACTACTTTTGAGACCTGGTCAGAATTACAATATTTAAATGCACGGAGAAAAAATGAAAGCAAATTACAAATTAACAAAAATGAAACCTTTGTTTTGAAAATGGGCAAGTTCACTGTGTACAATAATTCCCAATATGTATATGAACATAGATGACTTATACAATACAAAAATAATGAGAGATGTTGTTCATGACAACAGCAAATAACTCCATCTCAGTTGGAAATCAGTGAGATGTACATTCCTTTTTTTCCTCCTAAAATGTTTACTTTATCTGTAATGATCATATATATAGCGAACATTATGACAACATTTATCAGAGTTCTGAGAGTCTTTTGACTTCTTTTACTAAAGAGAATTGTCAAGATTTTATGACGTCTTTTGTCAAATAGAATTGTGAAGATCTTATGACTTCTGTTGTCAAATAGAATTGTCAAGATCTTATGACTTCTTTTGTCAGATAGAATTTTCAGAATTTTATGACGTCTTTTGTCAGATAGAATTTTCAAATCCTTTGACTTCTTTGGTCAAATAGAATTTTCACGTTCTTACGACATCTTTTGTCAAATAGAATTTTCAGAATCTTATGACTTCTTTTGTTAGATAGAGCTTTCAGAATCTTTTGGCTTCTTTTGTCAAATAGAATTGTCAAGATCTTTTGACTTCTTTTGTCAGAGAGAATTTTTTAGAATCTTATGACATCTTTTGTCAGACAGAATTGTCCGAATAGCATACAAACCTTTGGTTATTTTGCCTTTCTTGATGAACATTTGGGATTTAATAATGAAACATTGATCTACGAACAACGATCAAAGGAAAGTAACCTTGTCTCGGTTCAGTTGTCTTTGTCACTTTTCCATATTGTACTGACTTTGTTAAATCATGGTCACCCGTATACAATGCATATCCATATTGTACTGACTTTGTCAAATCATGGTCACCCGTATATAATGCATATCCATGTTGACCTAGATCTACCGTCATATAATGAGTCGTTAGCTCAGGGTCAAATCTGTTCGCTATGAATGGTAAACAGAATGATCGTCGTAAACTCTCTTATATGCCTTAACATTATTCGACGGCAGACTTGTTCTACTCTGCTTGTATTTGGGTGCTCATACACACTATACACTGTATATGGTAATTTATATTATTCTATATTATTTTAGTATCATTGTGTGTATTCATATGTGTACCTAATTATTAGTCTTTCTATTGTAATATATTTACTTTAATGCAACTAACGTCGTAAGTTCTCTGTAACTTGTCTTTGATTTTTTTTCTTTTACTGAGACGTTTATATGTTGTGGATACAAATAAATGAATGAATTATTAATCTATCGATGAAGAGATCACAATATGATGTATTGTTTCAAGCCAGGGGTCTTTGCTTGACCGAGCGGTGTCAAACCCTGGCGCGATTCCCGCTAGAAGTCATAAGTTTACCCCAAATTTCCAAAGACTTCTATACAACTTCCATTAGAAAGCCTGACGTGTGCATTCTATACATAAATTTTACTCTAATTAATGCAAGACCACATATCTCACAACTTTCCAAATATATATCAGCCGCACATCCGCATGGTTTCTCTTCATCATGTTTCCGTACCGTCAGCAGTTCACGCCGTAGAAAGTATACAACTATCCCCTAACACAGGGAACTCTTTTAACTACGCCACCTTAGTCCAGTCAATTCATGGTTTCAAGGCACATTTCGCCAGTACAACTGCATCACATTTGCCATCATGGCGACGTAAACTGTATCTGTCAAATCCCTTCTTGTTGATTCCATTGCGTAATTTACCGGTTTCCTACCGTAAATACTGCCACTGCAGTCACACCGCCAATGTACACCACTAGGTTTTAATAGGGACTATGGTACGACAGGGACACTCACGCGGTTTTGACCTGAATTCACTGCAAGTAAACCATGTTATCATGGAAACTCACTAACACTTCACTCCGTGACGTTTGCTCCTAGTAATTGGCTAATTATTTCGGGTTAAGGAATATTTCCATTGCACCGAATTCCAATAATCAAACAAGTAATCACACAAATCTAAGAGTTCCTTAAAACGGAGCGCTATAACCAAATGCACAGACTCCAAATTTATTACAATATTATAAAAACATGCCAGTTTGGCACATACATGGACAATTTTTCATCTTCGTGAGTAAATTATTCGATCAATCAAGACGTACTTAATACAACCACTTACCGGGTCATACCGCCGTTCCCTCTACGACGAGAGTTATAGTAGCGTTGAAATTGTATAACCCCGCAAGATAATCTCATTCAAACTGAAAACACAACCAAACCAACAGACTGTCTTCTCGTGTATGGGTGCATACGTTGACGTTTTATATTTGTAACGTCATTCTCATATCTTTACTTTTGCTTTAAGTTCTTATTTGTCTACTGAAAAATAATAACGATTAATGTCCATTCTTTTGTGATATATAGTTACAACTATACAATTACAATTGTTACATCATCAATAAAGAACGGTGAAAGGTTACTTTATTTAAACATCTATTGTTATATTGTCTGTGCATGTTAAAAAGCAATTATGGAAACCTTACCTTCATTTATGTATTATTCCAGAATTTTTTATGAATTTTGTTTACCTGTGCCCGTGCACATTACACATACAAATCCCGTTTTAACTCTTCTCTGTTCGAGGAGAAACTCACTTTCACCTACCTACCTACCTACCTACAAACCCATCCACCCACTGACCCACCTACCTACCTACCTACAGACATACATACATACATACATACATACATACATACATACATACAGACAGACAGACAGACATATGCATATATGAACCCCACAAACTGATGTTGGTTAGGATCAGAGGTAATATTTCGTAACAAATATATTAAAAAACCATAAAGAATAACAACAAACAAAACCACAACAAGAAACAAGCCAAACAATACAAAACGGCTCCATGTTTGCATATAAAGAGTGTAAGAGTTTCAAGACCGTAAGTATATTTTGAGAGAGAGAGAGAGAGAGAGAGAGAGAGAGAGAGAGAGAGAACAGCCATCTTTGTTACAAGCACCATGTGCAGAATTTGTGACTAAATAACGCAACAAGCAGCAGTTACCTCCCGTTTTGTGATAAACCTTACCTTCCTTTCTCTCACTTTTGTCTCGTTGCATTCATTGCCCATTTAAATATTGACTATATTATTTAACGGAAAACAACTCGACAGTTTGAACGTACTTATAAACCATCACGTACAGATCTGATAACAGTCATCATGTGCATTCTTGACAACTGCTAATTGCTATGTACTTATAACTGTTACTTTTGTACACGATAAGTATCATGTACGTACGTGATAATAACGCCTACTTTCGTATTAGCTTTAACGTGCGTACGTGATGGAAGTAAGTACGTACTACGTGTTATTATTACATAAGTACATGCTAGTATATTCTAAGTTCTCCATTAACTTGTAACTGTCAGAATCGTGCCGTATAAAAATTCTCCATACTGCACGACACATTTGTCTTTAACAGAAACGAGTGTTAGGAACTACTGGACCTTCATGTAGCAGTAGCTTTTGATTTGTTAGATTTTTCAGTGGATGAACCAACACACTGTTTGAGCCATTTGAAAGTAGAGACGATAAAGTTGACAATGTGGATGAATTCATTGAATTACATGAGAAACTTTCAACCAAGCAAATGACTGAACATGACATCCGCCATCGTGTCCAGCAACAGCTTTATGACAACAAATGTGACCCACACTGCATTGAAAATATCATTCCGTACCATTTGAACACTTATTTAGCAGACATGTTCATAATGACTGGCTAATCGAATGGTTCAGATTGTGTGTCGTGCTCTCTAGAATCCTTAAAATAGACTAGAAAGACATCTTAAGGCAAAGGTCTATCCCGTCCAGTACCGGTGCAAGGATATTTGGCGCCGTAGGCGAACCTTCCACCTTGTCCACCCACCCACCCCTCTCCTCGGGGCATCATGTTATAAAATGTTCATTAGTATTAATATACGTTCGGCTTGATAATTTATTAATCTGATTATTTAGCCTACATAATTAATAATAATAAATGAATAGCCTGACAGTGTGCTTCGTTAGTGGCATTCCCACCCAAATCAAAGGCAACCGCTTAGCTCGCCTATTGGGTTGAACCGGCTCTTTTAGAGACTGCCCTTTCACAACGCCTTTGAGTCGATAGGCCAAGATAACAAAGAAGCTTTATTTTCTGCAGGTGAAATGGGTTCTCACACGCCATTTGCTTTGCAATTTTCCCAGGCTTACTTGTTTTGGACAATGTTTGGAGTTAGAGGCCAAAACGAGCAAAGAAAATTAAGATGTATCAGTATTCTCAAATTCGACCAGTAAACAGTATCTTCCATATGCTGAGAGGGATTGCAAAACCCTTGAGGGTACTGGGAGGGATGATTACAGATTCACAACACCTCGTATTTTGTTTTCCACTAGAACAGCACATGAGCGAGAACTATTTCATCTTTAACTGCAGTATTTGAAACGGGGATCCTTAAAAATGATGGATGACGACAACCTCTTTCATTTGACCCCAATTCCATGTAGTAACTGACAGAATATTCCCAGATATGGTAAGCATATTTCTGCTGATTCATTTAATGACCTTATTTCAAAATAGAACATAGAAAAAACAGCAGACCCGTATATAAATTTCAGACGATGGAATGAATGAATGAATGAATGAATGAATGAACGAATGAATGAATGAATTAATCAAATAAAGATATAGATTCAAACAAAAAAAATGGGAAAAATCTTTAACAAAATATAATTCTTGTGCACACACACACACACACACACACACACACACACAAAAAAAAAACTTGGAATACGTAAGAAAGCGAAGAGATGTTTAACAAACTAGTAACTAATATAAAAAGCATGATAGTTATAAGTGTGCACTGCAATATAATTGAAATAAAACACATTGACAAGAGACAGTTATTAAATTTGCAGGTATTACCCCACACAAATGGGAGTAAATCAAGTGGGATCTCTGGTGAAAATAGCTTCAGAAAAGGCAGAAATCCAGTGGAGAATCAACAACTATTCAGTAAGGAAGACTACAGTGCTAGTGTGATAACCCTGTCGAAAGCTGGGGTTCCTCCAAAAAAGATCATGCATGTGATGGGGCATAAAAATGTCATCTATAACTGGTAATAATAATGTCAATAAATCTACTTGCCTGTCTGCATCTTGAATTTTCTCAAAATGCACGTTCTGAGCTATTTCTGCTAATTAGAATTACATAGGTTACAAAATCTGATCCACAATGCGAAAATGTACCGCAATATTTAGGCCTATAGCCTAGACTACATTTGCAACGGAAATCGCATTCCAAAGGAGAGTTTACTGCACGAAATAAATTTTATCTTCTCTAACAAAAAGTTCATATTTTTTCCAGCTTACAATTCCAAGCTATCAATGGCAAAACAGAAATATATATGCAAGTTGTGATCAACGCGAGCCCCTCCAGCAACATGTACATTGTACTGAATCAACTCAGCTAATAAATCCAGTCCATCACAACTAGAATATAGCTGAATCGACAGAAAAACAAACTCCTTCATTCCAAACCAATTGATAATGTTGTTCCAAGGGACGGACATTCATAATATTACTATAAATTTCAATTTCAAATGGAGCAAAATGAGATTCCTTTATTAAACGAGCGCAGCGTAAGTTACTAAGTTCAAAGGTTACTGGGTTGGGCTATGTGCATAAGAATACTGTTCTTGTGTGTTCTTTTAACAACGGTTGAATTGTAAAGGTGATTAGCTTTGATCACTTGACTACCCAGCGCCCCTGCAAATTTTGTAAAAGGTTTGACAGGAGCATGAGAAGGAACATATAGTGGTGGTGACAAAGGTAGTACAGATGTAATAGTTGAACAAGGAATGAAAACTAAAACTGTATCAAACCATTTGACGGAGTTTAGTTAAAGAAACAATAAACATCACCATATTTTGTATGGGCTGTTTATCAGATGCTGGATTCCCCTTTTCCAACAGGCCAGTATTTATAGCGATATTATATCTAGACTTAATGTATCTGCTGACCTCTGCAAATTGTCATTGTAACCTACTATGATACCTATTTTCAGCTTCATATAATAGTACTAAACAATGCCATCAGAGTCAATAGAGCAGTTTAGTATAACCATGGTAACAAAACATGCCATCAGAGCAAATAGAACAGTTTAGTATAACCATGGTAACAAAAACGACATCAGAGCCAATAGAACAGTTTAGCATAACCATGGTAACAAAAGAATGACAGTAGAGTCAATAGAACAGTTTAGGATAACTGTTATATTTGAAACATATTGCCGAACTATTTTTGAAATATTTTGATCTTAGTCTTGTCCTTGATCACCCAAAATAAAATTATCAATCAGCCGTTTTTGTGTCTTGTTCATCTAAAACAGACTTAGTAATATATTGTATGTTTAGACTTGACCACCTAAAATGCGCGTCTCTTAAAAGCTCATACTCTGATTTAAGTTAGATAGTATTTCTTGTATTAGTCTGTTGATGTTGTTGTTGTAGGTTTTAACGCCATTTTCAGCACAAGATAGGCTATACATGGTGGCCATTAAAAATGGTGGAGGAAGAACCCGGGAAAACCCCGGATAGAACCACCGAACCACGAAAAGCTACTGGCAAGCTTTCTCACATACCCACATTGGTCGAACCCGAGATTCGAACCCACGCAGACAGAGATGAAATGGCAGTGATCCGTAACGGCGAGCGCTTTAGACCACTGGGCCACTCGGGGCCCACTTGTATTAATCTGCTGTTGTCGTGCTATGTTGTAGAAAAAGGGAAGTCGTTCCCATTTTTTCGTCACATGTGAACATTGAATTTATTTCTTCAGCAAGCATATGTCTCCAGTATTCAACTGTTCCAGCTCAGTAATTACATCTGCCTGTGTAGGCATAGTTTATGTGATCTCGTCAGTAATTACACTAACGTATGTAAACATATTTTTATATGATCTGGTCAGTAATTACATTTACGTGTGTAAGTATATTTTGTATCTGGTCAGTTATTACATTGCTTTGTGTAAGCATATTTTTATATTGCCTGGTTAGTTATTACATTTACGTGTGTAAGCATATTTTTATATGATCTGGTCAGTAATTACATTTACCTGTGTTATAATATTTTTATAATATCAGGTCAGTAATTTGATTTACGTGTTTTAAAATATTGTCATACGATCTGATCAGAAATTGCATTTACATGTGGTGTTAGCATATTTGTAGCTTGCCCAAAAACCCGGATGTAAGGCAAAATATAGTGTTGAAAACTAAAACTGTGAAGCATATGTAATTAAGTTTAATAGCCAACATGTAGTACACTAGCCAAAAAGTTCAATATAATATTTTATTATTGCCTTCTTCCTCGGGAACTGTTCGCATATAATGGTCTCTGGTGGGCATATTGGCCGAGCTGCAGGTGATGGCACAAATTTCTGCCAGACCCCACATATCACCATAACGTCCGTACGTGTTACAATCACGGGCGTTTTTTGTTACTATCGCGTACGTACCTGATGCATTTCGTGGACGTGTTTGTTATTCTCACTGACGTAGACGATAGTTATCATGTACGTACGTGTTAGTAGTTATATTGCATTAATATGGGAAAATATGAACGACCTTTTCTGAGCTATACTGCACGACTCCAGGTTTGAATATACTATAAATTCCAGTGACTGTCTTTATCCAAGAATTTTATCAGAGTACTTTTGTATTTCCAGAGAAAATAATCACTTGAATTCAATAATTTGAACAAAAAGAATTCCAGCCCCAAACTCCTGGACACAATGTATAATGCAACTTAAAAGTGCTAGATGTTAAAACATGAATGATCAAGTCCTCACAATCACAAGGCTATATAGTTCTCTACCTGATCTCAGGTCACAATTAGCGTTTTCTAAAAAACAAGAAACATTACCAAATGGAAAATAACCTTCTAGAATGGTCCTGATGTTTACAAAATCAAAACCATAACCTGTAAAATTCACTTAGGAAGCTCCAAAACTTTGACCCAAATCAACATATTTACCTCTTTTATTAATAATGATCCTGATATTAAGCCACTACACAGAGAGAATAAGTTAGTTATGTATTAGTTGTTTACAATGAATAAAATCTAAAAGTCATTCAGGTCAAGCAGAAATGAACTCAATTTTTGACAAGGTCAAGTCCAGCATACAATGTTACATTACAGTAGCATGTAATGATACAATGTTACATTACAGTAGCATGTAATGATATACAAAAGATTTAAACTAACAAACAAACAATTAAATTAAATATACATAACATTACACAATATTATTACTGCAACTCTGAGTTAGAAGTATTCAATACCCAGAGAATTCTACATACATTCTACTAAAGCTGATACGGTTTTAAATCTATAAATTTTAATTTTTTCCTGGTCATTAAAAAATGGTTTTCGCCATGATTTAATTTCATGTGCTGTAGATAATTCTTACAAGCATTGGCAGAGATGAACCACACATATGATCAATATCAGCATTAAAGATGAAGAATGGATATTTATAAATTTCCACGGCATGCTGATTTTAGCTCACGTCGTAATGAGTAGGCAAAGTAATTTGCCATTTCACGTCAAGTGTGATTTGTATGATTTACATTCTTTTAACTTAGCTTAAAAATATTTCAGTCATATCGCTAAGATGTCTGCAGTGTGACAGTTTATAGTGATATCTAGCACTGAAGAATCATGCCGCGGACATGTAGCATCATCTCCTACACAATCACAAAATCCGGACACCAGGCTTACCAGTCCTATGGCTAACCTATTAATTCTGAGCGCCTAGCGGGGCAGCTATTAGTACCATTTTAATAAGTCTTTGGTATGACTTGGCCGGGGTTCGAGATGGACGCTCCAACAACTTAGGCCACCGGAACCATCTTCACGTCATGTAAATAAAGTTAATAAAATTGTTAGTCAATCATCTTTAAGGGGTTTTAGTGATTTTAATTTTTAAAAAAATTAAAACAATGATGCAGTAGGTTAGTCAATAACCACCCTGTTACAAATTTAGGAGATCCTGCACAAAATTCTGAGGCAGCTAGTACACTTAGTGTACAAAAGCGAATGGATGCCCGCGTACTCATGTGTTCATTCAATACATTCCGTCCAGGCGTCAACACTTAGTGTACAAAAGCGAACTGATACAAGCATACGGGGAGAATACCAATGTAAACACGGAAGGAAGAAGTTGAAAAAATTTGACAATTATTGAACAAAAAGCTCAAATAAAAGTATAAAAGTACAACTCAATTCTCAGAACTGTAGAAACACATATACATAAATAAGAAGTTGATTTGAGAGAGAGAGAGAGAGAGAGAGAGAGAGAGAGAGAGAGAGAGAGAGAGAGAATATTAAGTGTGTGAAGTATTCATGGAATTTGTTTATTAGCTGACTTCTGTGAGTATGCATACTTGTATCGATGGCTAGTTGGCTGAATGAACACATAGGAGGATGGATGGCTGTATTTCTGTTAACCCTCATTTAGTTTTGAAGCCTATTTTTGTGTGGCCTAACCACCGATGATTGCAACAGTAATACTCACGTCTCATTTTTCAACCGGCTGACCCAGATATGGCATAAATCTGTAGCTTGCACGCGTTTAGAGGACACCGTACAATTGTTATTTCATGGAAAGTGGAGGGTTCTCATCCGCTATGGACTATGCAAACATATATGTCCAGTATATTGTTTGAATCACCGACAAGGGACTCAGTAGATGTAAGTATATTCGATCACTGTCATGATGATGTCTATATTTGTTCCCTAATAATGCTTGAAATATTGTTCTACATCCTTGTTATAAGGTCCACCAAGGGACATAATTTATCTTTCCATGGACGATTTCCTTCATACGAAGACATACATACATACATACATACATACATACATACATACATACATATGACAGATTTCCAGAGTGGTGACTTTGTTCATTAACACATACGATATAAGTCTCATGTGAATGAACACGCACGTACGCACGCACACATAGATTTTCACCAGGATTCATATACATGTGAGATCCATATAGCGATTAGTCAGACAAAAATCCTGTTTAATTGAATGACATAACAAATGCTGTGTCAAAGGCTGTAATGCACTCTGTGCTTGCTTCGTTGATTGGATTGCAAAGAAAGAAACGCATTAATATAGCGGTAGCAGGCAAGAGATATAGGTCATGTAATCTGTTTGAAGAGGGAATATTATTTTGATGTTTAGCAGGTGTAGGTTATTTTAACTTGAGTATTTTTGACATTTTCGTTATTGAGCGGAATCAGATTTCTAGGACAAAGGTAATCCAAATATCTTGACATTTCTGTACATATATTGGATTTCCTCTCAAAAGAAACATTTCACAAAGTATACCAAACCTGATGTAGCCAAATGGATAAGCCTTTTGATATGGTTCAATTATTCCAATGCGGGTTCCGGGTATCTTTTAAAAAATGACTGACATTTAATAGTATCTGGTTTAATGTTCTTTTATTTCAGCGTGTCACAAAATCTAACATGATACTTCTTTTTTCATGCATACTCAGATATTTATCCTACTTTACTGTGTCACCAGACAGACCATTATAAAAACTGGTAGTGTATTATTTTAAAATTGAGGTGTAAACGCACTTCGAGGACAACCATTTCTTCAATTTTGACATTGGACAATTTCAAAATGTTGCAACTTCTTTAAAGTGTTGCAAATGTTCTTGTATTTGCCAATTTGTCATGGTATGCGTCCCAGAAAATATATATATATCGCATGTTTCCTTTCTTACAGATGTATTTAATAGTACATTTTATTGCCAAAATTTACCTATGCTAGGCATGTGGAATTTCATCTATGGCGCGGGCTAGATAAGCGATTTTTAAGGTCACACACTATAATGTAATAAAAGTGAATAAAAAAACAACAGGTCGCGGGCCATAATTTGCACCTGCCTGCCCTACGCTGATTATAGAGATTTCACCACCTGATGACTCCAAATACAAAGAACATGCATTTCCGAAAGCAATATAGATGACGTTTTATTGCCTCCTAAAGGTGCACGCTGGAACCTACAAATATGACATAAACTGTGAACCGCTGCATTCCTTTTTAGTCAACTTAAGCTATTATTAAGTAATACCCCTTATACCCTGGCGACACCTAAATGAAACAGCAATTTAGTTTTGCACCTGTATA